>JAHBCN010008182.1:0-39692 GCA_019359885.1 Listronotus oregonensis
CTTGCTTGCTTAGCTGTAACAGGGACAATCAAAACAACCTCAACAGCAGCCAAGGAGGATCTCTTGGACCTTCCACCACTTAACATCATAGTTACATTACAAAATTAACATCAATATACAATTATAAAACCCTATAAACCCAACTATTACATTAATATAACCAGATATTTCTTTAAGATGAGTACACTAGAGCTGAAAGATATTTATGTTTTAAATCATTTGTAGGAATTTGGTAATATATAATATTGTTTTTTTTTAATCTTTTCTGTTTTCTAAGAGTAAATACATTAGATAAATATTATTTTTAAATGATTGATGTTTTTTATGTGTTAAAGATATACTTGAACTTAATGAATTTGCAAGGTTCCTAGAACAAAAAATGTCCAACTTGGTAAATTCGGTCCCATGCTTAAATTGTACAAAAAATATATATGACAACACAACTTTTAAAGAACAGATTAAATGGCCATAAATATACTAAAAACGCCTCCACTCTACTACATAAACATGAAGTACAGACAAATCACCTGCAGGCTATTAAGGTCAAGAAAGGTCAAACATTATTCTCACACACACACACACACACACCTGCACAACCAAAGTCAGGGTCAATCATACATCTGGCCAAGACCAAGAAGTGGAAGGAGAGTTACCCATATATTCTTATTCTATTTACGTAAAGGATGGCTAGGTACACATACTAAGTAAGGACAAGAAAGGGCCCTGACAGAAACCGGTTATACCTGCTTTATCGTTTTTTTTTTACTGAAAGTACTTGGTGAAAGAAAATAATTTTTTGCCCTTTTTTGTTAATGTACGGAAGATGTGCCATGACTTAGAACCAGACTATGGAATTAGCTTACAGACTGATTGGACCATATTTACAGGACTTATACATAAGCTCTCTTTTGTTTTAATGTCGAGTATGATGCACCAACCGTAGGTATCGTGGTACTGGATCTGAGATTCCTAAATTCGATTTTATTTTTTATCAAGATTACTACCTAAATACTTGTGCATTTTTGGTCTTATGATTGCTACAGGAGAATGGTCGCACTACAAAAAGACGCGATGGCCTATGAATATTTTAGTTTAATTATTTAGGCGGTTATTATCCCATGGATTTTATAGGAATTACTAAACATTTCTAATTTAGCACCGCTTGGTCAAACCTAGCCATATGTCCGATCAAGTCTTTACAAGCGATAACTAATAACTGATATCGATTGTTTTGCGAGTTATTTTGTTAACAAAAAGAAATCAAGTATTAACCAAAAAAACTCGAGTGATAACTCGGTTATAGAAGTCGCCAGAATACAAAGTATTTTTTTATTTTAACCACTCGGTTATGATCAACTCTAATTTGAGGGGATTATTGTTGCGATATGGTTACGATGCATAATCTGAATAGTTTTGGAGGGGCGAAAATTTGTGGAAGCCACGCCTAAGAGCATTTTCTGTTATGTCTAACAATGCACGCACATCACCAATAAAGAAAATGGAAAGAATTTACATACGTGGCACCTTTTATCACTGGAACACTGCGAAGTCACAAAATGCTCTTGAGTTGGTCCAAAATGCTCTTAATGCCTGACTAAAAGGTCATTCTAGTATGCACTGCTTCTGTAACCACGAACGCCTTATAAAAAATAATTGCAATGCTAGATCCTTAAATCACCTGGTGTGCGTTTGACGAGTTTTTTAAACAAGACTTTAGGGCAACACCGGAAATGTATCACATTGGTTCTCCAATGAACTTTTTAAGTACCGATTGCTGCAGTTGAATAAACCCCTCGCCCGGAAAACACCGGCTACCTTAATTGTAGGTATTTTTTTACTTATCGGACACCTCACCAATTTTAATGATTTTTTGTATAGGGGTTTTTTTTTGGGGCGGTGCGGTGGTCACGAATCTGGGGTGTTGTTAACACATTAAGTGCAAGCCACGTCATTCAAATATGTATGACTGTCTAGTTTGCATTGGAAGCCACGGCATACAAAAATAGATGACAGTAAATGGATTTTTAATACGGCGTTTTTAAGCGTGGCCCCTGGGGTAACTTTACCTATACTTGGTTTCGGGAAATATGAATTCATTTAAATTTTACTCAAAAAAAAACAAAACATTAAAAAAACATAGTTGTTCATACGAAATAATTTGTATTAATTATTGAAATAAATGAAAACAAATACCTAATGCTACTTTGTTTAAATTTTATTTATGAAAACACAAAAAAAAAAAAATATTTATACCAAAAAAAAAAACTAATTATTAAAATACAGGAGATACGTAATGCTAGTTTTTTATGTATGTTTTTAATTAAAACAGGACAAACAAATCTGTGGTTGCTGTGGACACATATTATAATAGGTATAAACCATTTTGCTCCTCTTTCTTCCCAAATTCAATAAATGTGACAGAATGCTGCTATATTACCATAAAATCTTAGCGTGGCCCCCTGAGAAATTTTACATATATGAGCGTGGCATTCAATGTGTTAATATGTGACTGCTCAATAAGTATATGTTTTCATTTGATAGTAATAGTTTTGGAAAGAAGAAATTTTGGGAAGTACTCGTAATGTCCATTTCAAGGTGAGTCCACTTGGAGGCCTTATAACTTTAAAACGAGAGGCTGCCAAAATTTTTTTATGGTTCGTAATTAGCGCCCCTAAAAAATCCCGTATGCAAAAAATCATCAAAATCGGTAAGAAGTCCGATGAGTAAAAAATTACCCTATTTTAAAGACGTGTTATCTAGGTACTTAATAATTATTATTAAATCCCACGTTTGTCCTGAAGCTATCCGTTTTTCTGGACAAGCCTTAGTCAAAGATGTTCTTTTGTTGTGACGGTTAAAAGTTCAGTAATATTGCAAAGACTAGATTTACTGGTACTTATTCAATGAATACAGCAATTTTCTACAAAAAAAAAACATTTTTGCGTTTATTAATTAATTAATTTATTTAATAATAGCATATTTGGTTTACTATTCCCTGGTATTTGTTTAGGTTTAAAAGCAATCTAAATATATTATTTTGCAATTTTAGTCTGAAGATATTTTTTTTGCAAGAAACTGTGGATATTTGGGCCTTCCTTGTGATAAGTTAAGTAGTTTTACTTAGCTAAGAAATGTACACCTCGTACAAAATCTTATAATTTTATTTGATTACAGAGAAAAGATGTGATAGCCAATGTTTTTGTGCTAACACTAAGAAAGGAGCTTTAGCTACCAAAGAAACTGAAATTTCACCAAATTATTTAAATAAAAACATTTCGGTAAATTTCCCGAAAATGCTATAAAAATTTTTTCACGTTCTTAACGTAATAGAATTAGAGAACTTCGCAGCCATGGTTAACTTCACCAAACAAACAGCTGTACTACCTGTCCCCAGTCTTCCGACGCATGGACCTTGCCATTCGACCTTTTCTCCTTTCATTTATTTTATGCACTTGTTTTCCGGCAGAGGAAATCCCGAGACTTTATTGGATGCGCTGTGTCAACACGAGTTTACGAAACAACGCCGACGCAACGGCTTTCTTTATTTGTTTAGTAATTTTTTGATCGATAAAGCAATTTTTATGATTTAAATTTATTAAGGCGGTGTTGTCACAATTAAAAGGAAAATTTACTGTTTACATTTAGATTTTTATTGTTTTATAAAAATTTAGAAGGAATATTTACGTACTTGTGGCTTTATAAAAAATAGCTTCTAGGTTGCAAGATGTGTTTCTGCAACAGTGGGAAAGCTTTTTCGATGTTGCATATTTCTCAAATCATTAGCAAATAAACGAAAAGGATTCAAGAAAGTCTCTTTAAAAACAAAAAGGAGACAAGCTCAAGATCTTGTTAGCGAATTACCGGACAAACAAGAGTTTGCTGTAAAAAGATTTAAAAATCGTTCTACGACAACACGACCATCAGTAAAATCATTATTTTTTCAACAAGCTCCAGCACTGTATTATGACAGTGGTCCATTGGTTAGAAAGTTCAATGTTTTACGTTCCGTAGAAACAATTTGGATGATTGCTGTTTCCTATATTACCATATGTTAGCTCAAATGAAAGAAAATCAAATATTACATGTACAGAAATATGTGCAGAAGTCAATATTTAAAAAAGTTTTAAATAAAACCGTTGACAGTATGCTTAAAATATTAAGTGAGAACCAAATCTTAGCTTTCAAACAAAAATTAAATTTTAAAAGAGGTCTGACGTAGCTCGGGACACTGGCTATGGACAGAATTGTCAACAAAAAAATCTTTCCATAAAAATATAATTTGGATCCTGAAATACAAAAATATATAACTAATAACAAAAAATCTAATAATACAAAACAAAATTTACCTTTTCAAAATTTGTTAAATTTTAATATGTCCATGTCTAAGTGATGAGAGAGATCAGAGTAAATTTAGAAAAGAATCTTGTTTACCTGGTATAATACATAATCTTTTCTAGCTGTAAAACATTTTCTATGTACTTTAAGCATTTTTTATTTAATTATAAACATATTATATATACATTGGCTCTCCAGGTAGTTAGGTATTTACTTTATCGCAACAACTGCTGCCCATAGAAGTTTTTCCTTCTCCTCCTAATCTCCAAATATTTAAGTCCCGTGTGAACAAACTCACGTGTCCCAAGATAGAAAATAAAAAAATTAAACCAAAGACTATTATTTCTATACAAGTTTTGTATTTTTGTCCACTTTATCTATTACACACGATACTTTGTGTGGCATATTATACGCTTGGATGTACCTAGGCTTATTTAAAAAACCATCAGACTTTAAACCCGTTTATTATTTTTACACATTACACATGTTAAATGTATTTAAAAAGCGAACTATTTTTCACGTTAAATTTTAAAACTAGTTCCTTTATGGCCAGGTGCTTTCACTAACGGATAAAATTATTTTCCGGATAATTTCCATACTAACAATTGTTGTGAAAATTGTAATCATAAAAATTATCCGAACAATAAGGTTATTTGTTAATGAAAGGACCAGGCCTAAGTCTACTTTTTAAAAATATTTCTCATTTTGCATCATTAGCTCATTTTTCTTTCGATCTCACATTATAAATCTAGCTACATATTTCTGGTTTACCCATAAAAAGTATAAAAAACATGTGGTAGCATTACTGCGTTGTACAAAAGACCCATGTGGTGCAAAATTGTAGCATTACTGCGTTGTACAAAAGACCCATAGAATGCAGTAATTGCACATTTTGGTACTTGCAAATTGTTGACAGAACTGGAGAAAAATCGGTTAACTACCTAGAAATCTGGCATTCACGGTTTCAAAGAACGAACTATTTTGTGGTTGTTAAATCTTAACACTAGTTTCCTAAGTCTACTTTTTAAAAAATGTTTCTGGTTCTGCCTCTGCCGATTTTACAGTAATATTCTAGCTTAAAACATTTTAGTATGACCATTAGAGCTATAAAGTGTGTGTAGGCTTTTTTAAAACGCCTAAAAATAAAACAAAATTAATTAACTAATTTAGGTATATATTTCTATGAAAATTGAATTTAATTCACCTGGCTTATACCATCATTACGTTGCCATAATCCTGACAGAAACATACGCCTGCTAGAAAGTGCATAGTTATTAAATCATAAACCCTTTCCTGTGGTGCAGGATATACATATGTGACATATATAACATAATAGTAAGCCAGAAGTTTATGAAACATAACACCTAAAATAAAGAACTTCAAATGTCTTAAAGTAGTAAAAATATATGAAAACTGATATAAAGTTAAATACCATGTATTTGTAAAAGAAAACCGTGCAAACTGATAAACAGACGTTTATCGTAAAATATTGTAAATATAAAACTTATAAATAGAGCCTTTAAGTAAATTGGCAAAAGAACAATTATCCAGTATACCTACCAGAAATTGTACTGATCCTAAAATCACAAGAAAATACTTTTTTACAAACAAATGCGTTGTTTGTTTTACTAAGTTTTGTGTTTGAATTAACTGGCTGCAGAAAACTACTCTAAAATCGTATAGGCAAGAAAGATTTATATATATTTTTAGTAGTTGTAGACTTTTTGATGCAACATACGAAGCCGTTGCAAGTTTTCGTGATTTCCCTTATGTCAAAGTTTCTTCAGGTAACAATATAATAACTATATTTTATTTTTGTTGTTATCTAAGGCTCGTTGGAAAGATTTCTAATATATGCACAAAGTAGTTTTTCGCACTTGTTGGAAAAATAACTATTTTTTACATTACCACTTGCCCACTTGCAGTCGCTAGTATTGGTGCATAAAAAGTGTCTTTGTATTACAAATTTTATAGGGCTTTTAGTCTTTTTTTAGTGTTATCGTGCTTTTCCATTTAGTGATGCACGTATTGGGAGCGAAACTGTGAAAGGTAGAAAAAAAGTAAATGGACAAAGTTTTAGAGAATTTTGCTAGTAATTTAAATACACCAGTATCGTACTTTTAACTTTCTTAGTTTTTCTAAAAACTCTAAAAAAAAAAAAAATCAAAAAAATTCTTTTTTCATATTTTGATACTTTAGATATTTAGAAATAGCTCTTTAAAAGGATTTTTAGAGATTCGAATTATTTTAAAAGTCATAGCTAAAGTTGTTGTTCAGCGCAATGAAGCTAAATGATCGAAAGTTCTGAGTTTCGAGCTTGAAGTGCTCCAAAAGAAGGAAGAAGTTCTCGTGCTCGGAGATAAATTCGTTTAATATTTAATTTAAGGTAAAAGAAGAAATGTAAGTTATATGTACTTTACTATCTGTTAGACTACCTACAACTTTAAACGCATTTTTCTCGAAACTACTTTTTTCAAGCTGGTGTGCATGATATCTCAAGTTCTACTAAACCGATTTATTTAAAATTTTCTGAGAAGATTCTCTATACATTCCTCTGTACAGGGTGTAAAAAGTATGATGCTCATAATTTTAATGGGCGATAGTGGAGCTTAAAACAAGTCGAGAAGCTCATATAACATATATGTCAAAACTTGACAGATTTTTGTCTAAACGATGGCAAAGTTTGAACTTTAAAAGCAATTATTTCTGAAAACCTGAAACTTTTGTCTTAATCGCTTATCAGTAGATTCATTTGCTAATAAAACAAACTAATTGTAAGTTTCAAATGTTTTAATCTACAAAATAAAAAAATAAAAAATATATTAATAATAATTTTTTCCCCAGTTAAAAATGTAAAAAACAATTGGCAACAGAGCTGCCTTACTAGAAGCCTTGGTTAGTCAGTTGTAAATACGTTTTCAACGGTCGCGACATTTTTGGTTGTTTTTAAATCGCGGAAAAAATTTACAACTGTGCGTCCAAGATATGAGATGTGTGCATGAATTTACAACTAAAAAAGTGTCCAAGAATTTTGAAAATGAGAATTAAATTTTAAATTAAATTATAAAATAAATTGCAAAGAAGAAATTTTTAATATTTGTAAATAAATAAACATCTCCTTAAAAAAAAGTGTAAATATGCAAAACTCGCAAAAAACTCTGAGAAATCTTATTCTTTAAGCAAAATAAAACAGTTAACTTTTATATATATATATATATATATAACTATATATATATATATATATATATATATATATATATATATATATATATATATATATATATATATATAAGTCAAATTTAGATTTTTACTATTTTAAAAAATTAGGAATATCTAAATATATATATATATATATATATATATATATATATATATATATATATATATATATATATATATATATATATATATATATATATATATATATATATATTTTCAAATGGCAGCCATTTTGTGATTTTTTTTCTTCAAGCTTAAGAACTATAGCGACATGTTCTTCACTTAAGAAGATAGCGACATGTTCACTAGTTAAGAATCCGTTCGATTTTTTTGTTTTAGGTGACCAGAATCCCGCACGCCAGAATACCACTTTTTTTTGAACCTCCCACTTTACCAGCCGAAAACTTTTTAAGTTTTTAACTTTTTTTAGGTGTTAATTTTTTCATGTATTCCTTAAATACAAATAAACAAGCACTAAAAAAAAGCCAGTAAAAATATTCTTTGTTTTTTTAATTGAGTAAAAAAACGCTTGAAATTAATGCCTCTAGACTAGAATACACCATTAAGACATCTTAAAAAAGTTAAAAATGGCATATTTTATGATGCTCGTTAAATTCTTTGTTTGTACGTTTTTAAAAACCTGTTTAACATTTTTGTCACAACTTTTTATGTAAGAAACAATTATTGCATCAGATATTAATTTCAACGTTTCGGATACTTTAAATTATGATCAACTTTAGTTTTCTTTGGGCGACAATATTGGATTTTTGAATGAACAAATCGTGAAAAACCCATTTTCATTAGTGTATAACAAGTTTATACTTCTTAAAGCAAAATTATCAAATACCACAAAGTCGGTTTTATTCTAGTAGTCTTCGGATAGCTATGGCAACAATTTTATTTTTGTTTTATACTAATTGACATTTTCGTTATGGTAACAATAATATTTTCGTAACATTTAATAAAACTATTAAATATATTAAATATACATATTGCTTACCAGGTAATGTATTCTGGTAAAAAAAGTGTCGTATAAGTTGATTAGCTGATTACCAAAATAAAAATATAAGATTAAGGCAGTCTAAGCCAGCTAATATAAAACACTATTTTACAGTTAATGCTACACCAATTATTTATGGATTCCATAGTTACTAAAATATGTTTCCGGACTCACATACAATGTCATGTTAAAACTTACATTTTCCTGGCCTTTAACAAGCCAATGGGTGGCTTCTATGGATGGTAGATGAGTTTTTGATAAATCAATTATTATTTGATTGTCACCTATTATTATACTTCTTAGGCCATGACTGTTCAAAACTTCCGCACGTCCTGAAGTTGGCTACATATTTTCAAAACACTTTTCTGTGGATTATGCCTCTGTTAAATAATAATAAGACCACTAGAATAAAATCAACTTTTGTGAAATTTAATAATTTCCTTTAGGACGTCTAAATATTTGTTATACATTATTGCAAAGGGGTTTTTATGTTCAGTTTAAAAATGCAAGAATTCAATAAGGATACAATAGAAAAAAATTAAGTTGAAGATGATATAGAATAACCGAAACGTTGTAAAATTCTATACTAATATACACATCCTAAAAAATGTTTCTCAAATTGACACGTTCATTTAGTTTTACCTTAAAATATGATTCAAATTTGGAGTATTACAGTAAAGACGATGCATCCTATTAGAAGTAAATTTAATTAAATTTTAAATTTATTTCTTATTAAAGTAAGCAATATAAATACATTTATTAATATTTTTAAACCTAATTTCATTAATACCAAAAATAATACATTTTGTCAGAATTATAGAAACATAATAATAAATAAGTGGAATGTGTTTAATATTATTTTTATATAAAACAGATCGATAACAGGTGAAATTTGATAACACCGGTACTCGTAACTTTAAGGCATGCAACAAATATGCTTATTTAAAATATGATTTTAAAGATTAACAGAAGTCTGCAGTTACAGGCAGAATTATTATATTTCTTAGTTGTAAACAAAATAACAGTCACGTAATTTGAGAAATAACATTTAGAAATAATATTATTAAGCAAATTTATAAAGGAAAATAAAATTAAAAATCTTTTTAGGGCTTTTCAGCATAATACTAAAAATAGACCTTACCTTATAAAAATTAATTACAACTCCAAATAAAATGAAATAAATGCTTATTTAAGACACGATTTTAAAGGTTTACACAAGTCTGCCCTTAAGGACAGAATTATTATCTTTAATTGTAAATAAAACAAAAACCAGGTAATTTCAGAAATGACATTTAGAAATATTATTTTTAGCAAATTTATCAAGCGAAATACCATTAAAAATATTTATAGGGCTTTTTAAGCATTATATTGGAAATAAAGATTCCAAATAAAAAAAACTATTAATTATAACTCTAAAGTTTAACTTTTCGTATTATTGTTATATAAAAGTTAATATAACTGAAAAAGTGGAAAAATCTTGACTGACTTGTAAAATAAACAAACTTAGGGTATATTAGAGTTTTCCACCTACTGCAGACCTTTTTTAGTAAAATACTTTTTAATTTTGCGAGCTCTCAAAAATAAGCATTTTCCCCTTTAAGACGCTAACGCATTTACATAACAATCACTATGTGATAATTATCTTCTTTTTTACACAAATTAAATCAAAATACATTACATAACTAACTACATATCATCCAAATAATGGTATGTCAGTTTTAAACAAAATGAGTTTGCACCTTAAGGAAATAAAAATTTTCGAAAGCTCGTCAAAACTAATGCAATGTTTTACTTAAAGTAGGAACAGATCCATATCCTTAAATTTTATTTAAATCCTCATATCCTATTTATTTTACGGACCTGTTAAGGGTTTTGTAAATTAGGCAAGTGACTTCTAACTATTACAAGAAAAGCTAAATTTGCCCAAATAATTTGGCCAAAATTATACACTGTGTGTTTATGTATGTTTTGTACTTTAGAGAAGTTTGGGGAGTTTATAAGTAGGTTTTATAGACACTTTATTTATTAACTAAAAAACTAATCAAAAAAATTAATTAAAAGGGTGGTGCTTGTTAAAATTAAAGATTTAATTAAAAAAAATAAATAAATAAAAAATAGATTAAATTTAAAAATTATTAAAATTTATTTTGTAACATAAAACTTTTTTAAATTACAACCTAAAACTTGATTTTTATTATAATACTAAGATTTTTATTTTATTAACCGACGTCACTTTTAATGTGTTTTAATTATATAAAATACTATTGACGTAAGCTTTTCCCTTACCTAATAATTAAAGAAACAAACCGACTTTTAACCAATTTTTATTCTAAATTAGGTAAAAACTCTTATTATATTTTTATTTATTATTAACCTCCTAAAAAATCCATTAGCGCAGAATTATACAAAGCCGTACTCTTTTAACTGGATCCTTATTATAGTCAAATAATTTAAAAAAACTCAAGATATGCCTGTAATGGCTGCCTCTTTAGTTCTGGTTTATTGGACTTTGTTGCATTTTTGTTAGGTGCGCATCACTGTCAGGACCGGCTTTTGCAATTTATAGTATTACTTTATGACCACATGACAACAAAATTAATTTTATGTGAATAAGCACACACAGGTCCACAAAAAAAGTAGTGTATGCTTGGTGTTGGACTAGTATTTTTTGGAGTATTTTTTTCCGCTGGATACGGATCTGAAGTCAAAATTGGGGGTCAAACGACAAATAAACGAGAAAAGACGTATTTTTATAAATTAACGATTTTTTTTTATTTAAAACGTCAATATCTTAAAAACTATAAAAAATACACAAAACTATAAAAAAATACACATAAACTATGTATTTTTACAATTACTGCACTGGTCTAAAAAATAATTTACCCGAACTGTAATACTAAGCAACACTGTTGGTTTTAAAATCCTATTTCACTAACATTATAAATGTACTTATTGTATCTATACAGATTGATTCAAAAGTTATTTATAAAAAACACTTAAAAAAAGACAAAAAGAGTTATAAGATGTATTTAATTAAAAGCCACTTTTGGCGACGTCTGAAAACTAGGAAATTCCAAGGGACAAATGGTAATGTGTAAAAATATGTTTTTGCAAATTAAAGCACCAGTATAGCAATTACTTTAAGCACAGAAAAAAAGGAGAAACTATTTATCTCAATACAAAATGTAGTACCTACGCACTTTTAACTCTTATAACATAATGTTTGTCGTATTGTGGCAACCAACTTATTGTTTTTTGTTGAAAAATACCTATTTAAATATAACGGTTTCTCAGTGACAATTATTATGTAGAACAAAAATTATCAACTTAGAGTTAGACAGACAAAAAATTATTTTATTACTATTATATTTATAAACACCCAAAAAAAAACATTTAGTCTTGTAACAAAACATTTTTAATCGTGTAGCCTTACCCAGATAGAAAGTCAGCTTCTAGCTGTTGCCTTTATAGGAGATACTAAGATGCATTGGTTTCTTCGAACAAATGTTTATCCCAAATCTAATGTAACTTCGTCACTGAGTTTTTAACTTATGATTTTTTTATTGCCACGTTCACGCAGTTTCATGACGCCAGCTTTAACACTTTGTTCAATTATTTTTTTTTCCTGTTATACTAATTTATTTGTTACATTTAATTTCTTGTTTATGGCATTTTTTATAACGCTTTTGGTTTTAAATTAAATTTAAAATATTTAACATACGCCCATATCTCGCACTATCTTTCTAAATATGTCAAGTTTTATACCTAAATTGGTTTAATTTAACTACTATATCACACTAATATAGGTCTTTTATTTTTTTAACTTACAACTGAGACAATCTGGTAAAACCTAAAAATTCGCTGCGTGGTTTAGCAGATAACTCACCATATTATTTATACTCGGCCTATCTTTTTTTTTTAATTTATATTGCCGAAATATAAATTTTTCACTAAACAGTTTTACGCTCCTTAGTAATACAGAAAAAATTCTTATTTAAAAAAGTACCTTATAAAAAAAATATCGTCACTTAATGTTGTCGCCGGCTTAAAAAAAAAACAAAATTTACTCCAATTTTGTTATTGTTTGCCTGTGCCATTAATACTAAATTTATGTTCAAAGTTTCTATTAGGCTTCCCGTTCTTTATACCTCAAAAACGTCTCCAAAGATAATATTTTCAAAAGTTTACTCAATGGCTAATCGTCTTTAGGATAATAATAAAAAGATAATAGGATAAAAGATAAAAGGGTAATCAACTGAGATTCTTAACTGAAATGAATTATCCCCTTCATTAACTTATTTATTAATAAATCTTTAATATGATAAACTATAGTGTTAAAGAAATTAATGAAGCAGCTTAAAAAATGACAATTTTTCAGCTTTTTTTGTATTGCCAGTAACAGCATTAAAGAATGTGGATGAAAAAACTGCTTGAAATGGCTAACTTTCACCGGTATTTAAAATTAAACAAATATGCGCAAAATTTCTACGTATAATAATATATAGTGCATTGGCCCATTAGTGGATAAATTCGTTAAAATTTCAAGACATACCTTTTGGAAAAAACGTATTAATCAGTAAAATTTTTTGATATACATAATATGTGCAGGATGACACCTGTAAAGTCAATATTTCAATCGCAACATCCATTTTTTATTATGGAGTTTAAAAGGGGATGTTTTGTTACATCCAAAATAATTTTAAGTTTGTGTTGAATGGAAAAAAAACAAAGAAAAACGCTTTTTCAACTTCAAAATAATTTTATGACAATGGAAACTTTAAACAATCGTGCATACTTGGCTATCCGACAGGTAACTGGACAAGAAATATTTGATTATTGTCAGCTGTTGAGTGATTTTTTCTACGAGCTTGTGCAAAGTAAAACTTTGCCGAACTGAGTGCGGAAAAATTAAACCACTCTAAAATTGTGTTGGAACAAAATTTCTGCTCTTAAAAGTTAACGATATCTTGAAAACTATGAAAAATACGAGAAATTATTATGAAACTATTTTTGTAGGAAATTTAATATCTAAAAAAAAATTCTGTGTAAAAAATGACAAAAATTATTATTTAAAAAGTAACAGCGATTTAAAAAGAATTCTCCTAAATATCATAAATATTGTTTAAACAATATATAAAACAAGTATTTATGCCCCCTTCAAATTTTTCTGATTTTGAATAATATAGAAAAACAAAATGTTTAAAAAATTATCAAAATCGGAGCTGTTCTTGAGGACTTCCAAAATGATTTATGTGTATTCATTGACGCTACTAAAATATTGTTCCTGGCGCATGCGCAGTCATTGTTCCGCACTTGACTGCTTGCCCGAACTTCGCTTCGCGTCGTTCGTTCAACGCAGAAAAATATGACTTTGCGCACTTGTTAGGAAAATAACTATAAAATTAAACTTCGTTTAATACTTCTTTAAGTTCTTTGGCGTGAACCTAACCTGTAAAAGTAAGCTCTAACTTAAAGCCCTATTCTTTCACATACTGCTTCGTATTCGGATATTGAGAAGCATGATCTTTCGAAAAATTGTGTTTTTTTTTCAACAAGATGGCGCATCTCTTCATTAAGCAGCATCTGTACGTGCTTTTTTTGATGACTTCTTTCGCAATAGTTTAATTGGGAGACGGGGCCAATTGAGTGGCCAAACGGATCCAGAGTTAACACCCCTAGATTACTTTTTGGCGGACTCTTAAAAAGTAAATTTGTCGTACGAAAAGCAGAGAACAGGGAATTAAAAAAATAATTATTACATAATACAATTTATACCTTCTAAAGTTATTAAAAATATTCTAATATATTTTATCCCTCTTCTTAGTTACTGTTAAGCAGCGCTTAATTTAGGCATTTAATTTAATTGTTTTTTTAGTTTTCATTGCCATTAAAATTTATATTTTAAAATTCAATTTTCATTCCTCTTGATTTTTTTAATTCAACCTTTACTCGAAGTTATATCATCGGATGTAAAAAAATGTGCTTATTCAAACTTCGCAATAAAAAATAACCATAAGGAAGAAATAACAATGACGTCATACCTCATACAGGAATGTATATGTCAATTCCAAGTGAAAAAATGCGCAAAAAAATTAAACTTTTCGTATTTAACGTAGTTTACGTATTTATAACGAATTTTACTACAACTAGTACTACTACTATTAGACTACTTTACGAACGCATTGTATATTTAACATTAGTAATTAACGAGAAGATGTTTAATAAATGCTCATAAAAACCTTTTAATCAAAGTATTAAAAAATACGACCAATAAGCCTTTTTCCGCGGAAGATTTAAAAAAGATCCGCTTGGGGCAGCACCGGTGAGGGGCTACAAATAATTTGAATTCTATATTGACAACAACGTAGAACCTACTGAACTAAAAATCATATTAATTTATAAATAGCCTGCAAATTTATAGGATTTCTTTGCTTATTTCAGTACCATACCCTAATGGCTCCATATATATCACGTTTGTCCAGCAGCACGAACGTTCCTAGTTCGATTCTACCACGACTCCAAAAACTGTTTTTATTAAAAGCAGAAGCCCTACATCTGTTTTTAATAAAAAAAAGTTCTTGGAGTCATTATAGAATCAAACTCGGGACCTTCGTGCTAGACTAACGTGATACCTACTTAGCCATTCAGGCATCGCATTGAAATAAGCAAAGAAATCCTATAAATTTGCAGGCTATTTATGAATCAACTAACCTTTCAACTAAGCAAAGAAATGAATCAACTAACCTTTCAACTAAGACATTTTTATTACCTGCCACCTATACAAAAATTTAAAAAAGATTATCAGTGGCTAGGTTTTACGTTGTTGAATCAACTAACCTTTCAACTAAGACATTTTTATTACCTGCCACGGGTAAACTACGACATACAAACCATCGTTTTAAGTCTTAAAAAAGATTATCTTGTGTTTTTGAGTTTTTAGTACAGTAGGTTTTACGTTGTTGTTTATAGAATTCAAATTATTTGTACCCACCGGTGCTGCCCCTAGCGAATCTTTTTTTAAATTCTCAAAGAAAAAATGCTAATATTCCGAGCATCATAAAGTCGAAATGTTAATTTTTTCTTGGCTTTAAATCCATAAATTGTTATATAGGGGCGTTAGATACTATAAAGCGGATCCAACACAAATTTTGCTTTTATTATTTTCTTGGCAATTTTAACGTATGTTTTAAAACATGGAATTCCATAAACAAAAAAAAAAGAATTTAAGGTCAATATTCATAATCATATTCATTTATTGTGTGACACATTAAAAGCCGATATGAAATTGAGTTAACTTTTTTTTGTTACACAATAGAAGGCAATTAAATATTAACCAACGCCTATTTATTTGGATTTAAAGCCTTATTTAAGAATGGAAATGTACAAGTTTCACTTTGTAAATTTGTCTATTAACTTTTGGAGTAGCACAAGTTATATCAATTTATTTAACCACAAAAAAATGCATCCCATAGATATTGGTCTTGCAAAACTATAAAATAAAAAAATTGGAACGACTTCGATCAAACATTTTTTATTTTAAGAGGATAAAACTGTGATATACCAAACTTATGATACTTCGAAAGTTATGCACATTCGTTTTAAAGATATTGGGTAAAAAAACTTTTTTAATAAAACGTTTTGGATGCTTTGGGTCTGGTGATAATGTTGTATGTAAAATATGATTAAATTAGTTGTTTATAAATAATGTGTATCTTTTAATAATCAAACAAAGCAAAAAAAAAACATTAATTGTAACCAGCTTCGCAGTTTTAATTTTCGTATTTAGGCTCCTGCTAAGTATTTGTTTTCGTATTTGCTTTACACGCTAGTCATTTATTCCCTAATTAATACACTTAAGTAATAAATTTCATGTTTTTACTTTTAACCTTTAAATTTCTGTTTCACTGATTTTGGATAGTAAGCTAATACCTATTAAATACCTTTTCGCTTACCTAATAACTGTAAATTTTCGTTAAAAATTTACGCAAATTTAACAGCAAACATTTCGAACTTTTATCATCCTATGCCAATATATAAAAAACGTCTTATCTAACATTTTTAGGCAGTAAAAAAGCGACTAAAAAATTTATTTCCCTCCCGGGAATAGTATAAACGATGCAGGAAATCACGACCCCACTGAGGAATTTCTCTACTGCATATATAACTGGAAATATCGGTAAAAGCGTTCGCTTGTCTGGCAGGGTATCTGATGCGTACTTTGGCTTTATGAATAATAAAGAAAATCCTAAAATCCCAGCACTAAGACATAATACTGTGACAAGAAAGACATATTAGACCCACAAGCAAAACGAACTTTCAAATGGGATTTTATATAAAAACCAATACAATACAATTATTAAAAAATAATCTTTACTAAAATTATTTAAAATGAACAAATTTTTAAATAAATTATTTTTTTATAGAACTAGTCCGTAATTCTGTAGGAGATGAAAATAAAACGCTTTCTTTTACCACTTATTCAATTTTTTATTTACCTGACAGACGGGCACAACACAATATAATTAGAAGGGAAAAGTAGTAAGGTTAAATAAATTTACCCGAAGAAAAATTACTTAAGATCTGTTACCGGAAGGTAACACTAGCTTGTAGGGAGGTATTAATTTAATTATTTAATTATTTAATTATTTAATTATACTAACTTGATGTTCACTACTGTTGTCCTTGGGGCTTAATACTCGTATATGAATGCCAGTTAACAAGTTCCCGAAAACTTAGGGTTAAATATGAACCAACAATTTAAATTTCATTAACAAATGTATTACAATTTTAACATAGTAAAAAAAAGCACAGTTACGTACATAAACTTGTCAAACCATTCTTGTATTCACATCGATAATAAATAAATAAATAAATAAATATTAGCACACGTTACATATCAAGATACATTTATGATTGTCAAAGGATACTAAGTATATTGAATACAAAAATACTATCTAGTCTTTTTAATAACAAATAAAACACACAGCAAAGACAAGAATACGTAAACATATAAATTAAAAATCCAAAAAATTATAAGTTAAAAACTCTTGATAATTATAGAAAGCTTGATTAATTAAATTTCAGGAGTAAATGAATTTTATAAAAAGAACGTATATAAAATTTTATAAGACTTAGGCCAAACATTATAGATTTTTTTTTGTAATTAATGTTAACAGATATCTGACTGCGCCATGAATTCTGGAATAACCTGTAGATTACTAATATCCAAAATCCAACCAATTTTTTTTCAGGTAATTTTTTTAAACAATAAATATTAAAAAAGGGCCTTTTTTTCGTTTTTTTTTAATATAACAAAAAGTACTGGCTCTATCACTTTACTCATAAAAGACCGTTTGTAAAGAATTCAAAAACCTAAAAAATGGTTTTTGAAAAATCCCGATCCGAGAAAAGCCGGAAAAACGCTTAATAAAGACTTTTTTTTTAAATTCGTTTCTCTGTTAATTTTCAATATTAGGGGCTGATTTTTTGGGAAATAATAGTCAATAACATAGACTTTAAGCTGCCGAAAGATAAAAATTGTCGCATTAATAGTTTTTATTCAATCGGACTATAAACAAATTAGGCCCCTATCTTGCAAGTGCCGTGAATGTTAGGCAAATGGTCCGATTTAAATTTTTAAAACGGCTTTTTAAAGTTGAGATTAAAAGCTACAAATTGTATGTCTCACATTGTTAAAAATGCTTGTGAACATAGCGCTTCGAGCGAAAATTCGCGACCGAGACGTACTGAGTCGACCGTGAAGGGGACATCTAGCAGCGAAGGAGAAGCGAGAGACGGGCTGTGGGCATTGGGCGCGGTGCCCCCTCCACGGTCGACTCAGTACGTCACGGTCGCGAATTTTCGCTCGACGCGCTACGTTCTCAAGCATTTTTTACATTGTTCTTTAAACTTATATGAAATTGTGAGATATACAATTTGTAGCTTTTAATCTCAACGTTAAAAAAATTCAAATCGGACCATTTGCCTAATATTCACGGCACTTGCAAGATAAGGGCCTAATTTTTAAAGTTTAATTGAATAAAAACTATTAATGCGACATTTATCTTTTGGCAGCTCAAAGTACATGTTATTGACTATCATTTCTCAAAAAATTAGCTCTTTATATTGAAAATTAACGGAGATACGAATTTTTAAAAAAGGTCTGTTTTAAGCGTTTTTCCGGCTTTTCTCGGTAAAAAATGGTCGGATCGGGATTTTTTAAAACCCATTGTATAGGTTTTTGAATTATTTACAAACGGTCTTTTATGAGTAAGGTGATATAGCCAGTACTTTTTGTTATATTAAAAAAAACAAAAAAGGCCCTTTTTTAATAACTATTGTTTAAAAAAATCCTAAAAAAAATTGTTTGGATTTTCGATTTTAGTAATCTACAGGTTATGGCGGAAGTCATGGCGCAGTCAGATATCTGTTAACAATAATTACAAAAATGACCTTTTATTTTTCTATAATGATTGGAATAACTCCTGACTCAAAAATAGATCAATTAGAGCTCACTTAGCTGTATCTAAAATTGTTTTGTCTAGCTGGTAGAAAGTTTTAGAAGTTTACAAAAACATTTTTATTAATTTTAATGTTTGTTATACAGGGTGTAAAAAGTATGATGCTCAAGATTTTAATGGGCGATAGTGGAGCTCAAAACAAGTCAAAAAAGTCAAAAACATATGGGTCAAAAGTTAATTGTTTTCGAAATATGGCTTTTCAAAGTTTAAGAAATTTGGCAACACCATGCTTGCTTTATCGCATCGAGTAGCACGTGGATTGCTTTTTGCGAGGTTTTACATATTTACACTTTTTTTAACGAAATATGTATTTACGGAAAACCGGTTTTTTTCTTCTGATTTATTTGGGGTTTTTATTTTTAGTTAAAAAATAATAATTGTACTCACCACAAAATTAATTTAAATATCCGTTTTAAAAACACACGTTATTATGTTTTAAAACAGCACTTTTTTTATTTTGTTTGAAGAATAATATTTCTCGGTTGCACACATCCCGTTTTCAAAACTCTTTGGTACGCCTGCACTATGGTTGTCCTTAATGGATGTAGCCGTCGTGAAAATCTTTCACGGTAAATTTAAGATGCTAGATTAGCATTTTTGTTGGCTGGCTTTAAAAACATTATTTTAAACTTTAACGCACGAAATAAAAAACAGACAGAAATACCGCGGCGAGTAGGCACACTACAATGCATGACTGACGACGAACTTCACGCTACGGATAGCGCTGTTGCCAATTGTTTTTTAAATTTTTAACTAAGGAAAACATTATTATTATTTTTTTAATTTCTAGATTAAAACCTTTAAAACTTAGTTTTTTTTTTCATTAGCAAATGAATCTACCGATGAGCGATTAAGACGAAACTTGCCAATTGCAAAGCGTTTCAAAAATAATTGCTACCAAAGTTTGTAACTTTGATATCGTTTGACAAAAGTTTTGATACATGTTATATGAACCTTTTGACTTGTTTTGAGCTCCACTATCGCCTATTTAAATCGTCAGCATTATACTTTTTACACCTTGTATATTCATATAAAATGACATTTTTCCGTGGTTTAGTACTTAACTATAAAAGGGGAAATGTTTATAATAGTAACGTCACCCATAACAGTTTTTTTTTTAAGTTTTCTATTTTATGGACATGAACTCAGATATCTTTATTCAGTCATACAGGATGTATTTGAAAATTGGTTTTAAGTATTTTTATTGGAAATAATTCAGACCAGAACAATATTTTTAGTAATGAGTAAGAGATATAGTTTGTGCATATATTTAAAACAGTAATAAAAAATGGGATTTTGCTTTGAAAAACGAAGTCTGGGTTTAACTTCTGAGCGGAGGTAACAAAAACTATATAATTAATTGTTAAAAATAAACATAAATTACCTTAAATTCTACATGTTTATTTTTGTAACTATTACTAACTTATTCACTTACAAGAAAAACATTTAATACGTGTAAAAAGTGTTTACTTTTTACACGCTTCCTGAAAAAACATTACACCTAAAACTTTAAAGAAGTAAAGGATTTCTCTTGATTCGAATTTGTTAAATAAACCTAAAAAAAAAACCTACCTTTTAGATTACTAAATTATTTATTATGACCAGCTCAGTCACCCTGGTATAGAAAGCTTTTTAGTATACAGGATGATTCACGTTGAGTGTCCCATTAAAAGTTCTGGGGAACCAAAAAAAAACCTTTTGAAATTTGGCACACGGCCATAACAGGTAATAAGGTACATTTTAAAAATATTTTGGTAAGTGCAGCGTTGCCAGATCTAACCGAAACCAACGGCAACATTGTAATTTTAAATGGAACACCCTGTTTTTTATTGCATATTAGGATTCTACCCAAAATTCTAAGTAAGTTTTGTTAACATCTTCCTATACCCATATCTTACCGTTTTTAAGAAAATAATTAATCACTATTATTTTTTAAGGAAAATCACTATGGTAAAAAGGTTTAATATTTACGTGCCAAACCGAGCTGGATACTAGAATTTTTTTTATGGGGTTAGACAATGCATGTATTTAAAAGATCTACATGCTATATACATGTATATACATACAAAATGTCTATACATGTTTCTATACCCATCTGCCACCGTTTTTTAAATACAAACGAATTTTAATTTTTTCCCTGTTTTTAAATACTATTTACAGTAAACCACCGGCTTAATTTACAATTTACCTAGGTAGACCTTGGAAGTTTGTATTTATAATTGCTCTGACAACTATTTGACATATAAGGTAAAAATTATTTATGTTGTTTGATTAATACGGAATAAATGCTTAAAAAATTAAAATTTTCTTATATTTAAGAAACAGTGGCAGATGGGTATAAAAAGATGTATGAACATTTTGTAAGTAAATTATTGGTATATTCAAAAATGGGATAAAATACAGTATGTTGTATTTAAAAAAAAATGAGTTTTAATCATTATTTAATATCGGTAAAAATGCAAATTTTTTGGGACACCCTGTAGGATATATTGCTATAATAGCATGTAGATCTTTTAAATACATGCATTGTCTAACCCCCAAAAAAATTTTAGTAAACCTTTTAAACATGGTGATTTTCCTTAAAAAAATAGTGATTAACTATTTTCTTAAAAACGGTAAGATATAGGTATAGAAAGATGTTAATAAAACTTACTTAGAATTTTGTGCAGAATCCGAATATGCAATAAAAAACAGGGTTTACCATTAAAAATTACAATGTTGCCGTTGGTTTCGGTTAGATCTGGCAACGCTGCACTTGCCAAAGTATTTTTAAAATGTAGCTTATTACCTGTCATGGCTGTATGTCAAATTTCAAAAAGTACTTTTCTTTTGGTTCCCTAGAACTTTTAATAGGACACTCAACGTGAATCACCCTATAATTTGTATATTGGTTGTAGAGAATTTAGAAAAATTATTTTTTAAAAACTCCTATTCAAGGGGTTAAGAGAATTACCTAAAAGCAAATATTATATTTTTTATTTTATATTTTAATGGAAATCCGATGAAACATATTAACTAAATGTACATTCCTAAGAACGCGGTTTTGTGATTTAAAAAACGTCTTTATTAGAACATTTACGTACAAAAAGTTATTAAAAGGAAAACTGTTGCATCACCAAAATTTTATTTTTTATTAATTATTCGTGTACAAAACTTGTCCTAGTCGCACTTATAATGGGCCAATATAATGTTTTCTCTGCACTTTGGCCGCTTTTTTATTTATAGAGAATCTAGTGTGGAACCTGCTACCCGCTTTCTTTAACACCGCCTCTTACCTCACTTAAAACATTCAGGGTATGCAAGTATTTAGATTTTATGCCTTTCTAGACCGGCCCAAGATTTTAAAAAAATCTATACTAACTAAAATCGTTTAGCTGTCTTAACCGCCAAATCAAGTTGAATAAAGCGACTTATATGAAAGCCTTAAATATACATGTTAAAAGCTTAAAAGCAGCAACTGCTTTGCAAAAAATAATATTTACTAAAAAAATAAGGGATTGGTACATTAAAATCAACTGACATGATTGTAACTTGCCAGCTGTTGTTTATAAAACGAAAGAAACCCGATCTCAAAAATTTTCGATTTCTAAAAATATAGTAATATTTGGGACTGCTTAAGAAAAATATTTGATCAGTAACTCTATAAACCTTTTATCTTAAAAAGCATTATCAAAACTAATCGTTAAAAGGTTTTGGTATAGTTCGGATTAACTTCTTTGATGACAGTTAAAATAAATATTTACATTCATTTTACTGAATTAAAATTTTATCATTTTTATTAAATTTCAATAATTTGTTATAAACTACCGGTAATTTAGTAATTAAACTTTAATAAAGAGCCTAAATCTAAATAATGTGTTCTATTTATTGTGGCTGGCGTCCACCTAAGACGCAGTCTAAGAATTTAAGGTTTTTAAAAACAATATAACATTGGATGCATTGGAAATTGTTTTCGTAGTTTTATGTTTAGCATTTATTGCTTAATAAATAAAGATTTTTTTTAAGTTAAAATCTAATAACTACTTTAGAAACCATATTTTTTTTAACACAGTAAGGCTGGCCAAAAGTAAGGGATAAACAAAATTCCGCTGTTTCTAGAAATTCGCAGTTGTATACAGGGTGACAAACAAAAACGAGTAAAGGTATTTTATTAGAACTTTTCATAATTTTTAAGAAAACACTCGAAATGACATATTTTCACTACCGCAGCATTCCTAAGAGTATTAATTTTTTAACATTATTTTAAATACAAGCTATTAATAAAAGTAAAAAATTGTAAATTTGTAAGGAACTAAATTATCTACAAATGGTCCAATAAGAAACTTGGCCGTGTGACCAAGTACTTTTCTGTAATATATATTTTAAAAATCACAGTTTATGCATTCTATAAGTGCAAGATATTATTATTATTATTATTATTATTATTATTTTTTATTTAGAAAGATCCGACATGACGTATCCCATGACCCCATAGGGCATCATGCGGAAGGCCATCCGTATCGAAGACCACTCCTCGCGTCCGCTCGGTCAGTGATCTTGGGCCAAATTCATTTGCTCAGTAAACGAAGGGACCCAGGACAACAGATTTCTGCATTTTCATCACCAGTTGTTCGGGTGAATGTTGACATGCGGGAATACACTTCAGCTCCCCAACACATTCTCCTTTATGCTCTAAAACGCCGACAATCAGGACAACCAATCGCACGTTATACTCCGGATAGAGCCTCCGAAGTTCGCCAAGTAGATCCTGATATTTGGCTGATATCGATGTTATTTCCGCTGGGGCGGAGAACTCAATCACATACATAGAGTTATTCCTTTTATCAAGGAGAACGATATCAGGTTTATTGGCGCGAATTTGATGCGTAGTTGGGAATGCATAATTCCAATATATGCGACAGTTGTCATTCTCCACTACTGCCTCGATATCGCGGGGAGCAAATGGCAAAATTGATGTTTCGTCAATGCCGTAATAATGTCTGAGGTGATAATAAAGTACCCGAAGCGCATCGTTATGTCGGTGGATGTAACCACTTACAGCATGCACTGGACAGGCTGGACAATAAGCATTAGTGTTTCGGGTTGCTGTCGACAAGCTCGACAAGCAGTATCAGGAATGTTAGAAAACTGGCTTCGATATACCAATGTGTTTATCACCCCATCTTGGCATGCTAATAGGAAACCCTCAGTCTCAGACTTAAGCTCAGCAGATTTTAAAAATCCAAACGTGAGGTTTCGAATAGATTGAGTCTTTCTATGTTTCGGGAAAATACTCCGTGTTGCGGCTTATTAATGTGATCTAAGAGCATCTGCTGTTCTGCTCTTTTTGCTGCAGTTTTTACGGCTTTAGACTCAAGTCTTACAAGTGACTGGTCGTCGTTTGGATCTAATGCAAATCTGAGACCGAATTTATCCGCTGCTCGCTCCGCTGCCTTAAATAGAAACGCTCCAACATTAGCCATTTCGTGTGCTCTTACTAGTTGCATCAGTGGATCAGTACTATTGGCAACTTGACAAGCAAGACTTCCAGCCGATCGTGCATACACTCCAAGCTTAAAAGGCCACGACCTCCCTGGTGGCGCCGGAGGTAAATACGGGATGTTGATGAGCGCGGGTGGATGCTACGGTGAAGATGCATCATTTTTCGTGTGCTGACGTCCAGCTCGCGCAGTTCCTCTCGCGTCCACTTAACCACTCCAAAAGAGTAAAGCAATACAGGCACTGCTAGCATGTTGGTAGCAAGGACTTTATTTATTCCAGATAATTCGTTCCCAAATTCTCCGTAAACGTCGCCTGTAATTAAAAGCTCGGTCTTCAAGCTCTAACATCTTGAGTCCTTGGTCGATTCCTAATATCGATAATTCTCATTGTTTTGTAGAGGGCGAAGTAGCGCGCCATCGGCAAGCTGGTCCTTCTAAATCGTTTCCGAACCGGCCCTTATTTAGCTGGCTTTGCACACTTGTCGAGGCCGAACTCCATTCCAACATCTCTGGTGTATTCGTGAACCACTTTAAGAGACTGTTGTAGGTCTCGCTCGCTAGTTGCGTACAGTTTTAGGTCATCCATATAAAACAGATGGGTTACCTTATGCTCACGTCTTCCAGGTGGTCCACAGCAATATCCGCGTGTTTTTCGAAGAGACACGGATACGGGAAGCAGCGAAATACAGAATAGCAAAGGACTGAGTGAGTCACCCTGAAATACGCCCCTTTTAAACGTAATGGGTTCTGTAATAACTTTTTGTGCTCCAGATGTTATAGAGAACTTTGATTTCCAAAGTGACATCAGTCGCTCAATGCATCGGATTAGGTTAAGAGGAACCTTAAGCAGATGCAACAGTAATTCGTGAGATGTTGTGTCAAACGCTTTTTTGTAGTCAATCCACGCCATATTAAGGTTGCGTTTGTATTGGATTGAGTCTTGTGTAATGCATCTATCGATAAGGAGATTTTCTTTGCAACCATTGATTCCTATTTTTCCTCCTCGCTGCTCCCCTACATCAGAGAGTATGGGATCAATTGCACTCAATGTTCTAGAGTATAAAATTCTGGTGAAAGCCTTATAGCAAGTATTGAGGCAAGTGATCGGTCTATAGTTTTTGGGTAGTAAATCGCCCTTTTTGGGTATCAATATGGTTCGGCCTTCAACAAACCACTCAGGAATTGGCGTGTCCCCGTTGAGCCAAGAATCAAAGATTCTGGCAAATGTGGATGTATACTGGGGAATTCTTCCACCAGTAGTTGTTGATACCATCCGGACCAGGTGCAGAATAGTTTCTTACACCATCTAGGGCACTTTTCACCTCCTCCGGCGTGATTGGCGCACTCTCATGCTGGTCAAGCTGCTTGTCCACACAATAGGCTCTAAAGGTAGTCAATGCTGGAGTATCTCGTTCTAATGGCTTTGAGACTTCGTAAACATCCTTCCAGAACTGTTCCACGACATTTGCTGATGGCGGATTTTCAATTGTCGGTGTTGAGTCTGCAGAAAGCTAGAAGGCCTAGTTACGAATTTATTTGTGTCTCTTATCCCTCTAGCCTTTTTCTTTAAGCTGTTGTTTATAACACCCAAGGATCGTATGCGGTCTAGGCAACGCTGTTTGATGATAGAAGCACACGTCTGTTAAGTGTATGGTGTTTTTGGCGTAGCTTTAAAGCTATTTTCCTGATTTTTCCAGTGAAAGGTCTGTTGGATGATATATATTCTAATACACTTTGTATACGTGATGCCTCTTGCCGCGTCAAATCTACTTTCTTGGCTATTTGCTGTATTCGGCGTTCGGTCTTTTTTTGAAGAGTTTGGTGAAAGCTGTCTGAGCGGTTGTTAGGAATAAGTTGTTTCGCAGCCTCATAAACAGCGTTGTTAAGTAATATATCTGTATGTTCTGAAAATCTGTCTCGAAGTGCATTGTTCGCTTGTGCGATATTTTGAGGCTTTATGCAGGTCTTGATATTGATACTACAAGTCTTTCTGTTAATTCATTATCGGCGTTCCCGGGAGCGATCTCGTTTATCATATCCACCGCAGGCTGATCCTGTTCTGGATCCTGGATAGGTTCCAGGTCTTGAGGTAGCTCCTGTTGTTTTGGAGTTCTAACATAACCAGAGCGTTAAGATAAGCTACATATCTCTCAAACGCTGTTCGGAGAGACGACTGAATTCAGGGTGTTTAGCACACCATGCGGCATATTCGTCTCATGTAGCCTCTAGCGGTGGGGTCGCTGAATGTATATGCATCCATCAGATCGTCCCTAAGCTCGTCCGTCCACGTGAAGCGTCCATGTCCATTGCCAAGGTCGTTTAAGGGCGTCCGTCCAGTTGCTCCTCCAACCTGCCCTGCACCCCTATCCGAACGGGGTGGTTGTTGGGAGCTTGCTCATCATTGCGTTTTCGTGACAATACGAGATATCCGTGACTTCTGCGGGATGTCACCCCACAGAGTCTCGGCGGTTACCGGTATTACATAGGCTACCGGACCGATTTAAGGCCTTAGGTTGCCTTGGTACCCGCAACCCCTTCAAGCTCGCTGGCAGTACCGTCTTGCTTGGATTGTTCGTAGCACCAGGAACAATGTCAAGCATTATCCTGCCAGACTATTATTATTATTATTATTATTATTATTATTATTATTATTATTATTATTATTATTATTATTATTTTAAATGTTTAGGCGCATTTATGTACCAAAACGCTGGTCGGTTAAGTGACTTCCGCCATTTGACTTTTTTAATTACCTTTATATTTACTAATTCTGATATAAATATAGGATATTATTTCTTTTTGTATGTCATCCAACTTAATTTGGCAAAGACGCTATTTCCGATCATAAATTCAGTGCCCGAGAGACAAGTGATTAATTTAGAAAATTGTTGGATGGTAATAAATAAACCAGGTGACATATGGCAAAATAATAAGATAAATTACTGTGTTTTTTTGTTAGAAATATAATAAAGCAAAGAGAAAAACAACTAAGCATACACCCCTGTTGTCTACCGATATTCGGGTAATGTTAATGCGATTGCTCGCATATTGGTATGATAACTCAGTATTTGGATAGCCGCCTTAATGGTCATAAATTCACCAAAAATGCCCTAACTGCTTTGCACAAACATAAGAAAAATGAAAAACATTAATTTAATTTTAAGAACACTGCAATCTTGACTCAAGACAACAATTACCACAAATTGACAATTAAGGAAATGATACATATAAAAAAAGAGCGAAATACAGTATATGACAAACAGGACATTAATAATTAAGTCAAATATACCACAACCTTATTAACAAAGTTTTTAAATAATTATTTTTTAAATTGCAGCTATTATTTTAGAACGATGTTTATATATATTTATTTAGTGCATATCCTTAAAATTAAAACTTTTGTCTAGTAATATTTAAAAAAATATATATAAAAAAATATATAAAATAATAAAACTGTTTTTATTTCCTAGTTCGATTTTGCATTCCATACTTACTGCGAGACCCAGATAATAGGCTTTCAAAGTATGTACATATTTTTTAATTTTTAATGAATAAATCTAAAACATTTTATTGTAAAAATAATTTTAATATTGTCGCGTGTTTTAAATTAAACTTTATTGTTACCTATACTTTTGTATGTTTGTCTGTGATAATTATAATTACCTTAAATGTAATATAAAAAAATGTAGTTTTTTACTAATTTTATATTTCTATTTTAGAACATTTAGGGCCGAGTGATGAACGCGTTGTTAAAGTTAGAAATGGACTTAACAATTGTTCAATTTAACAAAGAGTGAAAAATGAAATAACTTGACAACGCAGCACATTTTTAAACCTTTCATGGTAACTAGATAACCAAAAATAGTTTAGTTCGGAATTTTGCGTTTAGAATCCATTAGGCATAAAACAGATTTAAAAAGCCTTACCTTGCATCGAATATGAAAAAAAAAATGGTTCGACACTCCAAAAAAGAAATTTTATACAGGGTGTCCCAGAATATGTGGGCAATCTTGCAGAATCTAATAAAAACCTAAAAATATTATGACAAGTTTCCATAAACTTTTTTCCCATGACCCTCCCATACGGAGATACAGGTACATAACGGACGCCATTGGAAATCGTTTTTGTTTAAATAACTTTTAAAATACTAGGCGTAATTTAATATTTTTTATTATGATGGTTACTAGATAAGTCTTCTTTAAATGAACCCATTAAATCACATTTGGCTTATTTAGTTTGCAAGGGACGGACTAGCTCTGACACAATAATAGCAATTTTTTAATACTCTGTATGAAAAAGGCTTAGCAATATTATTTTTGGAAAGCTTTAACCTTAAACTAAATAAAAGGTATTTTGGATTGACATCGATAAAATCAACTGTTTACGAGAAATAAAATTGCATGTTTGGTAATTTTTTTACATTATACAGGTGTTTTCTAATTGTAGGTCAATATTTGGGGAGGCAATTTTTGGGTCCATTTTAAGAAGAAAAACTTCATATGAACGTATGTCCTAAATGTCTTAACTTTTAAGATACAGGGCGGTAATATTTTTAAAAATAAATCATTTATTATTAATATCTGTAATACCACCTTAGATATTTTAATGAAATTAGGCAAACATGTACTATGTATCAAGAAGCATTTTTTAGTATACCCATTTTTTTTATTTGCCAAAATAGGCAGGTAAAATTCTGTACGAACGCCACTGGTGGAAATAAAAAAAATATGGTACACTTAAAAATGCTTCTTGATACATAGTACATTTATGCCAAATTCCATTAAAATGTCTAAAGGGGAATTACAGATATTAATAATAAATGACTTATTTTTAAAAGTTTTACCACCCTGTATCTCAAAAGTTAAGACGTTTAGGACATACGTTGATATAAAGTTTTCTTTTTAAAATGGAGCAAAAAATTGCCTCCTTAAATATTGACGTACAATTAGAAAACACCCTGTAAAAAAAATACCAACCATGATATTTTATTTCTCGTAAGTAGTTGATTTTATCGATGTCAATCAAGAATACATTTTTTTTTAGTTTAAGGTTAAAGCTATCGAAAAATAATATTGTTGAGCCTTTATCATACAGGGTATTAAAAAAATTGCTATTATTGTGTCAGAACTAGTCCGTCCATGGCAAACTAAATAAGCCAACTATGATTTAATGGCTTCATTTTTAAAAGACTTATCTAGTAACCATCATATTAAAAAAAATAACGCCTAGAATTTTAAAGTTTTTTAAACAGAAAAAGATTTCCAGGGGCGTCCGTTATGTACCTGTATCTCCATAGGGGAGGGTCATAGAAAAAAGTTTTATGGGAACTAGTGATGAGCGAGACCGGTCTTGGTCTCGCGGTCTTGGAGTTGGTCTTGCAGCAAGACCAAGACCGAGACCAAGACCAAGACCAAGACCGCCTTCTCGCTTGCAAGACCAAGACCAAGACCAAGACCAAGACCGAGGGGTGCAAGACTACGCAAGACCAAGACCGACCTGCAAGACTCTTGCACTTTTGTCACTTTTTTTAAAATTATAATATTCAATTTTGATATTCAATAACAGGTTTTTTTAATAAAATAAAAATTAAATAGATCACTTCGTTTTTTAATAAAATTATCTAAAAACGATAACTAATAGATTCAGTAACATGTTTCGAAAATAATAAGATTGTGACTCAATGGTCCGACAAAGCTCGATATCTCCACAACCGTTTACGACACAGAAAAACTAAGAGTACAAAAGTTATAGAAGCTAAAAATTACTTACCTATTCCTAATGTTTTTTTTTTTAATTAGGTATCTAGTGATGCCACTTACTGGATCAAAAATTTCCAAAATCCAGGAAAACATTATTTTGGGCCACACTGTAAGGAGTGGCATCATTAGATTGCTCCTTTAAACTAAGATATAAATGTAAAAGTGATGGTTTAATAAAAAATATATTTGTCATTTTATATAGGAATACTTTTTATATAAATGGATTTTAAATTTCACTTCCGGTTTAGACGGAAAAGTCTAAACAATGCCAAAAGTATAATGATGACGTCATTTTTGTCAAAACCGAAAATGATATATAAAAAACCATCTATGTCGACATTGTACCTATATGACAGTTCAAGAATTTCCAGCATAATATACAGGCAAGCGATTTTTTTAAATGAATTTTTTGCTATAATTTTTCTATTTTAGGTTAAAAGCTAAAAATAAGGAAGTTTTCTTGAGTGGTAGTGAATTTTTTGAAAAATTCTGAAATAGAAAATAATTTTACATTTTGCGCCCTTTTTTCTATAGTTTTTATATATTCAGTTTTTTACCATTATGAACGGTTTCGGATATATCGATCTTTGTTGCACTATCAAGCCACCTTGTATATGCAGAATGTTTATAAAGTATTTGTACAAACTTTGTACGGCAAATGTTTGACCAATTTCAACATAAAAAGTTTATTTGAACTGAAAAGCTTCCTAAATACCTTTTTTTTAAATTAGAAACCAATGTTTACATATCAGAATCATTTTCATGGAAATTTCACATCTGGTTGAAATTAAAAGTATTTTTTCTGCCCTCAGAGTACTCAGTATTGTAATTTTATATGCTTCTTCAAAGAAAATTTAAATATTTCCTAACACTAAAATGAAGCGCTATAAATAAATAAACCCCTACATTTAAAATATCCTTTTTAATCAAATAATTTAAATGTACATGTAAGGTTAAAATTGGTATCTTTTAAAATTTTAAGGCAAAAAATATAGTCTCCATCTTTATTTATTTGTAAGTATTAAAAAAATATTTATTTTATTTAAGATTACTTAGTTTAAATTATTACTACCAAAAAAAGCAAGACCAGCAAGACTCTTGCAGCAAGACCAAGACCAAGACCAAGACCAAGACCGGGTGGTGCAAGACCAAGACCAAGACCAAGACCTTCTTTGGGCTTGCAAGACCAAGACCAAGACCAAGACCAGACTTGCAAGACCAAGACCAAGACTAGCCCGGTCTTGGTCTTGGTCTTGCTTTGCTCATCACTAATGGGAACTTGTCATAATATTTTTAGGTTTTCTATTAGATTCCGAGAGATTGCCCACATATTCTGGGACACCTTGCAAAATTATTCAGCAAAAACTATATAACCTATTTTCACAAAATTTGCCACGGTGGTACATCATAGTAAGATGTTCTTTCTGATCGACCTTAAGAAATCTAAAGGCTATAAAAAATCCTGCAAAAAACCACATTTTAATTTTTTTTAAGAAAACTTTCTCATCAACATTTTTTTTCTACGATTATTAGTTTTAAAGTTATGAGCGATTGAATGAGAAAACAATTGCATTTTTTTACCTTTTTTGTTTTAATTTTGTTTTTTTAGCAAATATTCCGGACCTTTCTGAGAATAAACGTATGTTGATTCTTGAAATATGCTTGTTTCTAATAAATTTTTAGCAAAAACATGCCTGTCACCTCGTATATTCCTTGTTTTCTGGGAAATACGGCTTGGTCTACTAGTACGTTCATTTTGTAGGCAAATATTTATCCCTTTCGACGTTTTGTTGTTTTCCATTTACTTATTCTGCAACACGTTTACAGTGTTATTTACATGGGTGACGACGGCCCACCCAATTTTACATTGTCGCTTTCCGATAAATAAACGCTAGGCCCACTGGATATAAACAAAATCGATAGATTTAGTAAGCGCTGAGTAATAACTTCCATGACAGATGGGGTATTATATAAAGTAAAATTATTTCAAATTAATGCTCTTTACACCGTTAAACTTTGTATGGTTAAGCAAAATTATAGTTTATTAGAAAGAAAAAATATAGTTTTTGTGGCGAGGTTGTACGTTTGGACATCACAGGTGAGCCGCAAAAAGTAACTTTTACTCCAAATAAAACACGCCGTTTTAAATTAACCTCCTTTGTGATGTTAGTAAACTAATTAAGATAATTTTATTTTTAGGAAATATTTTAAAGTTAATATTTGTGGGTGGACTGCATAGAGGGCATAGAAATAATAAATGTATAATTTGTCCATTATATCAACAGCAGTAATAGACCACAGTACACCAAAAAGAAAAAAAAAATTACCAACCGGCTGAAACTTCGCGAACGGCTTCATTTTGACGTGTCCTACAACTTTTTTATCTACGAAAATTTATGGAAAAGCGGCACCTGGTACATACAGGGTGTCCCGGAATATGTGGACATCTGTCATGTCGGAATCTAATAGAAAATCCAAAAATATTATGACAGGTTCCCATAAACTTTTTTCCTACAAGCCTTCCCTACGGAGATACAGGTACATAACGGACGACCCTGGAAATTGTTTTTTTTAACTTTTAAAATAATAGGCGTAATTTAATATTTTTTTAATATGATGGTTACTAGATAAGTGTTTTTCACACCCTGTGTGATAAAGGCTAAACAATATTATTTTTCGATAGCTTTAACCTTACTAAAAAAAATGCATTCTTGATTGACATCGATAAAATCAACTATTTACGAGAAATACAAAATCATGGTTGGTATTTTTTTACAATATACAGGGTGTTTTCTAATTGTACGTCCATATTTAAGAAGGCAATTTTTTGGTTTATTTTAAGAAGAAAACTTCATATCAATGTATGTCCTAAACGTTTTAACTGGATGGTAAAATTTTCAAAAATAAATCATTTATTATTAATATCTGTAATACCCCTTAAGATATTTTAATAAAATTTGGTATAAATGTACCATATATTAAGAAGCATTTTTAAGTGTACCACATTTTTTTTAATTTCCACTAGTGGCGTTCGTACAGAATTTGACCTGCCTATTTTGGCAAATAAAAAAGGTACACTAAAAAATGCTTTTGGAAACATAGTACATGCATGTCAAATTTTATTAAAATAACTAAAGTGATATTACAGATATTAATAATAAATGATTTATTTTTAAAAATTGGACCACCAAGGACTCAAAAGCTAAGACGTTTAGGACATACGCTTATATAAACTTAAAAATTTCCTCCCTAAATATTGACGTACAGGGTCTTTGATTATATGACAGAAAACATGTTTTATATAAAAATTGTAGGTTTTTTTTCCATATTATCTTTTGAAATTATCAGTAAAAAAATATCGAAATAAAAAAATGGAAAAATATAGGCAACTTCTACTTTTTTAAATGGAACACCCTGTATATTATGCGCTACAATAAAAGATCTTTTTTTTTCTGATTTCAAATATATATACATTGATGATATTTGGATAAACCATTTTTAAGATATTTAAGCTTAAAATATAAATAAATTGAAAGAAAATCATATTAGTATCAAGAAAGCTATGAAAACAATAAAATTGTTTTAATAAATTTGACGTATTGATATTGTTAAAAGTTGAAACCGACAAGTAAATAGTTAGCAGGAAAGTTTAATCACAGAATTAAACATTACTGGTCCAGGGAAAACCCTCACCAAATTCAGCAACATAACAATTTTATTGTTTCCATGGCTTTCTTGATACTAATATGAAACTTTTTTGTAATTTATTTATAATTTAAACTAAAATATCTCATTCAGATATCATTAAAGTATATATATTTAAAATAAAAAAAAAATCTTTCGTTGTAGCGCATAATATACAGGGTGTTTCATTTAAAAAAGTTGAAGTTGCCTATATTTTTCCATTTTTTTATTGCGATAATATGGAAAAAATCTTACAATTTTTATATAAAACATTTTTCTATCTGCAAAAATAAAGCCACGTAAATATAATCAAAGACCCTGTACAATTAGAAAACACCCTGTATAATGTAAAAAAAATTACCAAACATGATATTTTTCTCGTAAACAGTTGATTTTATCATCATTGTTCACATTTTATCATCAGTTTATCATTATCAATATCAATCAAGAATACCTTTTTTAGTTTAAGGTTAAAGCTATCCAAAAATAATATTGTTGAGTCCTTATCATACAGGGTGTTAAAAAATTGCTATCTAATAGAAAACCTAAAAATATTATAAGAAGTTCGGTTCATAACGGATGCGGATGCCCCTGAAATCGTATATATATATATATATATATATATATATATATATATATATATATATATATATATATATATATATATATATATATATATATATATATATATATATATATATATATATATATATATATATATATATATATATATATAAAAAAACAGGATGGTCCACTAAGCGCGCGTCGGTAAATAGTTACTAAACCGTTGAATTTATAAGAAAATTTTCTAAACAAAATTTTAAAATTTTATCTCTGCTACAATCCAAAATTATTTTCTAATATAGGTTCAAAAAGAGTTATATCAAAAATTATATTTTTCTTAAATAGAATACTTATGTTTTTATGTGGCAAATGAAGCCTCTGTGGGTTCTGTATTCAACTTTAAATTTGTATGTGGGTCGAATGCAGCGTTGCCAAGCTATGATTTTTTTTTTAAAAGATTAGTCAAAAACATACTTTTTTTAAACTGTTATGTCTCCGCCACTGTTTGTTAATTTCGCTGACAAATTTACATGTAATCTAATGTTGACCTACTTAATCCTAAACTGTCTTCATTTTTTGATTTAATTTATACCGGGTGTCCAAAATATTTATTCAAACATCTTTATTTTCAATTCTATTTTAATTATTTTTTTAAATACAACACCCTGTATATTATATTGCCGTTGAAAAGCTTTAAGTGTGCTCTTTCAGAAAACATTATGTTTGCCTTATCTATCGCACTATCGTTTTGAAATATTAACGCTTTTCCGTAAATTTACACTCAAATTAGGAAATATCGTAGGCGGCATTGCTCAAGAAATCGAAACAATTGATACTTGGTGCCATACTAATACTACTCCTTTTTGTATAATAAATTTATATTATTTTATTAACATTAAATAAAATTATTCAAAACACAAGACTAATAAAGGTAACATAAATAAATTTACATAAACCCAATTAATTCATTAAATACTCAAACACTCTACCATTTTGCTGTAAACACATATTGAATCTGTCGGCTAAAGATCTATTTACATTTTTGTAACATTAAGGGAGTTATTGAATTAAATGCTTTCCTTATTCTTTCTCGCATATTTGTTGCTGTAGTTGGGGGTGTCTTGTAGACCAGTTCTTTAATGTACCCCCAGAGGAAAAAATCAAGTTTTGTCAGATCTGGTGACCTTGGAGGCCAAGGAACAGGTCCTCTTCTTCCGATCCAACGGCCTGGAAATTTTTCATCCAGAGTATTTCGTACTCCAGCACTGAAACGAGCAGGTGCCCCATCTAACTGGAACCACATCCTTCCTAATAGTTGTAGTGGTATATTTTCTAGCAGATTATCAAGATCTTCATTTAAAAAATTTTAAAAATATTTTCATTAAGGTGTCCATCAAAAAAATGGGGCCCTATTATGTGGTTTCCAATTATGCCTCCCCAAACATTTATACTCCACCTATGTTGCTGGTCAACAGTCCTCATAAAATGTGGATTAGCATCGGCGTAAAAATGTAAATTATGCCTGTTTACATGACCATTATTGTGGAATGTCGCCTCATCGGTAAATAATACAATGTTAAAAAATCGTACATCTTCTCTAATTCGAGCAAGACCCCAATTACAAAAATTTATCCTATTTTCAAAGTCTTGTCCTTCAAGTGCTTGATTCAATTGCACACGATATGGATGAAACTTATTCTTACTCAACATTCTCTTCACAGAAGTTTGACCTAAGTTCAGCAAATCACTTATGTCCGCTGTACTTCTATGTGGGTTTTCAACAACAGATGCGACCACGTTAAATTCATTTATTTCGTTTACCACTGGCTTTATTCTTTCATGCTTTTCGTACTTAACTGTTCCAGTCCTGTCAAATCTATCCATCAATTTTTGGAATGATCTTGCATCTGGATGTCTTCTCTCAGGAAACCTCTCACAGTATACTCGGGATGCCAGAAGACAATTCTTAAAACATTCTCCAAGAATATAAATCATTTCAATTGATTCTTGCTGTGTATACTTCATTTTAATTGCCAAATACTTCTGAATAACGGAAGATAATATGCACAGGATGTAACCAAATGTCACAAGATTATATAAATAATTACTGACATGCCAACGAGTATCAATTGTTTCGACTTCTTGAGCCATGCCATTTTGAGTGTAAATTTACGGAAAAGCCTTAATATCTCAAAACGATAGTGCGATAGATAAGGCAAACATAATGTTTTCTGAAAGAGCACACTTAAAGCTTTTCAACGGCAAAATAATATACAGGGTGTTGTATTTAAGAAATTTAATTAAAATAGAATTGAAAATAGAGATGTTTGAATAAATATTTTGGACACCCTGTATAATTAAATAAAAAATTGAACCTAGTTTAGGATAAAGGATGTCGACATTAGATTACATGTAAATTTGTCAGCGAAATTAACAAACAGTGGCGGAGACATAACAGTTTAAAAAAAGTATGTTTTTGACTGATCTTAAAAAAATTCATAGCTTGGCAACGCTGCATTCGACCCACATACAAATTTAAAGTTGAATACAGAACCCACAGAGGCTTCATTTGCCATATAAAAACATAGGGTATTCCATTTAAGAAAAATATAATTTTTGATATAACTCTTTTTTGAGGCACCCTGTATACTAGAAAATAATTTTGATTGTAGCAGAGATGAAATTTTAAAAGTTTTGTTAAGAAAATTTTCTTATAAGTTCAACGGTTAAGTAACTATTTACCGACGCGCGCTTAGTGGACCACTTATATATATATATATATATATATATATATATATATATATATATATATATATATATATATATATATATATATATATATATATATATATATATATATATATATATATATATATATATATATATATATATATATATATATATATATATATATATATATATATAATTTATATATATATATATATATATATATATATATATATATATATATATATATATATATAAACGGTGTCCCGGAAGTAATGGATCACAAACAACAACAGATTCCTTAGTCGAGATAATGCAATTAACGTAAACTTGCCTTATCCCAAAGTTGATAATAACTAAGATACAGGGTGTCAAACTTTTAATTTGGTTTTGGTTTTTTCGTAATAATTTCTTAACTAAATGACATATCGGTACAAATTTGGAAATTTGGGGTTTCTTTGTGGCGAGAAATTCAAATTCGTCCATACTTTTGATGTTGCTAATAGAGGGCGCCAGCTGCGGCCTACCCCACTTTTTTTTGATGGCTTAATTTTTTTGGCTTATATATATTAATTTACGCATAGTACTTTAAAAGTTATTTAAACAAAAACGATTTCCAGGGGCATCCGCCTCCGTTATGAACCGAACTTCTTATAATATTTTTAGGTTTTCTATTAGATTCCGAGAGATTGCCCACATATTCTGGGACACCCTGTATAACGTAACTGGCGCGTATATGGGAAAGGTGGGATAAGTTAAAAGATGTCAGAATTGAGTTAAGGTTAAATTAAACAATAATTTTAATTTTTCCTTTTTTCTTAGTAAGTTCTCGTTGGGTTACTCGCCTGAAAAGTTTCTAAAGACTCGGACCACTTGGGTCCTGGTCCCGGGGTATAGCGAACTGAGTATGCTCGGTTCTATAAAAAAAAACCTCATAAATTTAAAAAAAACTCTTAGAATATCCCAAATTTGTTAAACCAAATTTCTTAACACTTTAGTTTTAATTTTTATTGTTTTTTCATTTAAATTTATCTTGTCACCAAAACGTAGATAGAGTTTTTAAAGTTTTTGGCATTTTTTGGGTTTTCTTTCTCAGACGATCTGCAAGTTTATATTGGTCAATAAGACTAAGCACACTTGGTTTGTCATACCCCGGGACAGAACCGAAGTGGTTCCATTTTTTAGAAACTTATGGGAAATAAAAAAACTTTATTAAACATGTTGGACAAAACTACAGAAATTAAAATTTTTCTTTAAAATATTTTGACAATTCTCGGAAATTTTTTAATTAAAAAGGACTCCGGGAAATTTTTAAAAATTTATTTATTATTTATATTATATTATATATATATATATATATATATATATATATATATATATATATATATATATATATATATATATATATATATATATATATATATATATATATACATAAAAAATAATTATTAAAAAATCAAGAAAATTAGATTAAATATAAAATCCAAAAAAAGTATCGTTTTAAGTAACCTCTTTACCTAAAAAACAGAATAGGGTTGCATCATAAAAAAACAGCATGATAACAAAAGCCTGTTTTATTTTTTTTTCCCAAGGGTTTTAATGGAAACTATCAAGCCAAATAGTACCAGCCAATATTTATATTCTCCGATGGCGACCCGCTTAATTTTTTTAAATATTTTGTATAAAGGCTCTTAATGTGAAGTTTAAATAAATTAAACCAAGGTTACTTTTTTTGTTTACATTGGGCTTTTCTTTTTTTTTAAAAATTTATTAAATTATTGATTTAACTTGTAACCACATACTAAATCTTGCAGCTGCCAAGACCAAAAATTCTCCATCTATCTCACCGAGACGAGCCATTAACTTTCTTTGTTTAAAGGTTTGTGCAACGCGGAATACCCCTTTGCTGGCAAAGAATCTGAAGTATATTTTACTCTTCACCACGGATTTTAAACACAATGGTAAAACCAATTATGGCTTATATAAAAATAATATTTTTTAGATTAATCAACAATTGGTTTTTCTTTTGTTACATGATTTAATTGTATAGAACCGATAAACCAGAAACGTTTAATTTAGATTTAATTAATTTATACCTAACACCATGATGTTGTTTTTCATTTACTCTCCTACATCCGTAATTTTATTTGCTTTAGTAATACGGCCTATCCAATTTTGCAGTGTCGCTTCTCTCGAATATAAATTTTCTGCCAGTTAAAAACAAGCAAAAACGATTCATTAAGTAAGCGCTTGGTTGGTAATGACCAAAGTGTCATATGGAGCAGAAAATAAAATTGCAAATGTCCTTTATATTCTCAACATAAAATATTAAAGCAAAAAGTGGAACAAGCATTATACAAGAATTTTCTAATTTAATAAATTATTTTTTTAAGAAACAATAATG
>JAHBCN010008183.1:0-40060 GCA_019359885.1 Listronotus oregonensis
TCAATCATGTTTGCTGTAGCAAAAAAAGTCTGCCAATACTTGTCTTTTGCTTATGAGCGAGTTTTACAGAACGAGACGTCAAGGGTGTTACTTTTTCCTGTTAACTGGCATAAACACATTACATTCATAGCCAAAGCAGTTTCAAAAATGCTGGGATTCCTTTTTTAAGCCAGGTAGTACAGGTACTGTCACTCTGACGAATTCCTTGTAATTTAATTTGTTCTTTCATCCCTAGAGTATTTAGCTTGCGAAACCTAGTGCCTGTAGAGGTTTTTCTTTTTCCTTCGAATCTGCAAATAATCTTGTGTGAAGAAACTACCTCTAACCCCACTTAAGACATCCATAGTACGTTGGTACTTAGGCTTTAAGCTTTTGTACTTTTGATAAAATTACATAAACATACTTCTCCGAATTCGCTTCCCTGGGTGTGGGTAAAAGAATTGTCTTTAATGGGCACGTTTTCTTATTGCAGCAACTTCTCCATTAAATCCCCCTATTTATTTAAAGGCATACACAGTTTTTTAATGATGGTAATCATTTCCCAGTTCATTCAACACTACCGAAAGCATCAACTTCTTTTAAAGAAAATCAGATTTGTTCATATAGCTTTTTACTTCCTTACAAACAGTAGAGGAAGAAAGATGGGTCTATAAAATTAGAACGAAGAGAATATGATCGTATTTTCGTTCAAAAAACAGTTTTTTAAACGATTGCTGGTCTGCCATCTAGCCCAGAGAAATTTTTGGTCTTAGAGATGAGCTTGATCCGCGTGACTTTAAATATTATTTGGCACATTTTTTGTGTATTTAAATGCAAAATTTTAAAACGTTGTGTGGACGTTAAAACGCCGTAAAGCAGGGTTTTCCTAGCACCGCACATTTTACGCGGCGTAGAACGTAATACGGCCAACGCAACGCAACATCCAATGCGCTTTGTAAAAGTGTTTTCCTAGAATTGTCAGCAGGGGGGTGTCACTAAAATAGCAACATTGTCCACAGACAACATTTGGCAACAGAAGATCTCGGGTGGGCGGGAAAATTAAATCATGAAATTTTATATTTTAAAATTAAAATGTAAATGTCCTTTTCTACGATTAGTTTTTTTTTTAATATATTTATGTAGGTCCATAACAGTATATATTTTCAGGTTTTGTGTATACAAACAACCATTATTTCTTATTTTCTAAAAGTAAATAATAATTCCGGCCATTGCGTATGCGCACTAGTATTATTCCATCATTATCTGTCGTTTAGACATGCTTGCCGATTAAAACGTGATTTAAACCAGAAATTTTCATATATTTTGTCTAAATTTAAATAAGTATTATAATATGTAATTAGATTTAAAGATCTAAACACTTTTTACACGATAAAATTAATAAATGTTGATGGGTAAACTTTTTCTAACCACACTTAATTTTTCAGGACAGAAAATTCCAGGAAAAAATCCATCTGTTGTAGCAGGTTTGTTTTAAAATGCGTTATTCATTATTTTTTCTTACCTTTATCTACAAAACAGAGGCTTTATCTTTTTTTGTATTTGCTATCAATATGGTAAGTTTTTTAATCATGCTCGAACAAATTTTTGAGATACTCCGCAGACTGCATGTTTTTCTGTTTGCAAATTATAATATAATATGGTTTTGAAAAGTGCTTAGGAAGGAATTGTTTAACAGTTAGTGGTGGTGAAATATTAGTAGATAGCTTTAAAAGAGTATTAAGCATGTCTTAAGGTCATTTTAACTTCTTATTGCCTTGAGTGTTTATAATAATGAAAAGAAAAGCCTTTTTTTTGTTTTTCTTTTCATGATTTAAGTAGGTGAGGTGGGATTAATTGTGTAATTTTTAATGAAAACCCTTTATCTGACTGCAAAAATTACAACCCTCTTTACTCTTCAAGATGATTTTACCAATGAGTTTTTTGCAAATTATTCAAACTATATTGAGGCGGGAGGCGGCACCTATCAAAGCTTATATTGATAAAATCATATTGAAGAGTGAAAAGAACCTTAGATTTTTGTAGTTAAACACAGGGTGTTTCAGAAATTTGTTGTTTTTTTTATAGGAAACTTTAATACCTTACAGTGTGACTGTCATGCGGTACCTATACGGGATGCATAATATATAATTCAGATAAGGAAATATACTTTTTTGCAATCGGGTTATTTATTTTTAAAATATTTAATCAGTAATAATTTTATAATTATAATGCAGTATTTTCTGATATAATTTTTTTTTCTACCTATTACCATAAAACTGAGTGATGTCTGGTTTGGGTTACAGGGATGATTGCAGGAATGCGTATGTGGGTCTGGGTCTGCTGACTGTGCCTTGTGTGTATGTGCTGGAGTGTCTGTTGTATATTAAGCAGTATGAAAGTCAGTTTCGAGCTCATGAAGATGTCCATGACTACTACACTTGTTCAAGGCACAATTTGGTGCCTGCATATTGGCGTCTAAGAAGGTGTCAAGATGGTCCAGGCTATTGGGCCATAAAATTTTATAATGTTTCTACCTGATAATGTTAAAACTCTACCAGCTAAGAGTTTTAAGCAAAGGGTGAAACGTTACCTAATAAACAGGGCTTTTTATTCATTTGACGAATATTTTAACTCAGATTTTAGTATGTTGTAAGTAGTTTATCCACAAGTATTTTAGTTTTAAAACTTTTTTTTTGTAATGTTAGACTATGTTGCCTTTAGTTTATTAATATGTATTCTTGTAATGTTTAAAATTGTTTGTAAGATTGACGTATGTAACACATTGTGATTTAACATGAATAAATTATTGAGTATTGAGTATTGAGTAAATGTCAAAAGACTCAAAAGAGTCAGATATTGTCATATTATTTTGGCTTGTTTGATTTTGCAGTATTTTTGGAATTGTAATAAAATGTGTTCGTAACTATTCATTTTAGGTGAAAAATGTTTATTATTTCTCTTTATTTACAATTCATTTCACCTACATTAGATCATGAGTAGTTAAAATTTTGAGAAAATTTTATTTTTAAATTTTTCAGTTATCCTCTGGTAAAGTCATTAATGACAATGTGTCAAATACTAACGTTGCATTTTGTTTATTTTGCAGGTGAAGGAGTAGCTAACATCTTGGATATTTTAAATTATGGTAACTTTTTTTTTCATTTTGGGGTACATCGAGTTTGGTAAGTTATTAAGGTGGTCGAGCTGGTGTAGTTGCAGTGTACCAGCCTCTCACCGTGGAGACCCGGGTTTCAAATCCCACATTATCCATTGGATTTTTTCATAGCTCGTCACCTCACAAATGGCAATGGCAAACCACTGTGTAGTATTTCTGCCTAGTAAACCCTCTCACATGTGCTTGGGAAGGCATGTTAAGCCAGTGGTACCCATATCTGTGTAAAAGCAGTTGGTACGCAACACAGATATGTGCGAGAGGGCACCTACATTCTAAATAGAGTATGGCACAGCAAAAGGAAGAAGTTATTAATTAAGTAATATAAGGTACATTAATATTTTTTTTTAGATTTCTTATGAATAATAGGTAGTGAATCTTCGCATCTTGACTGAAGATAACTTCTTTGAAAATATATAAGTAATGTTGTTAATTAGAGATTGTATATAATTAAAAATTGTTATTTTAGAGTGTAGAATCTTATGTATTATTTATTTTTTTGTATATTGTATTTAAAAAAAAATGTAGTAAAAATAAAACTTTTGCTTAAGATTTTTAGGGTTTAAATAAAAAAATAGGTGTTTTTATTCACTAAAAAACCTGATTGTACATTTTCTAATATCTATTTTATTTGTAGGTAATCTGAAATTCCTAAAATCTAACTGAATCTTTTCTTTAGAAAACAAACACTAATAACCCATTTTCACCTGTACTAAAAACAACATATTTTTTTCTCTTATAACATTATTAAACAAAAATTAAGAATAATTTTCTGCCGGCACTTCAGATTACTTATTTAATAAAATAATATTAGAAAATGTAAAATAAAATGACTACTTCTAAAAATAAATAAAAGGCAGCCATAATAAATCACAAAACCAGTCGATAAAATAGGATGCGATTATCGGCCCACCCGAGATCTTAAGTTGCCATATTTCCACACTGCGGCCAACGAAATACACGAACTTGACATTTCTTTTTTCCTTTCGTATTTTGTGATTGTCAGTTGCGTCCAGACCGTCGCGATGAGCATATCAAATAAAAGTTAAAAAATAGCTTTGGCTTTTTTAATATCACAAAATGAAATTTTGCAAGAAGATATTGACATAATAACCTCGATTCATAATAGCACTAGAAATTCTGCTAGCCAATTATTTCAAAATAGAGACAGCGAAGGAGCATTTAAATTACTTATCCAGAGACATCTGCTCCACGACAAAGTAAAATTTAGAGCGTGTTTTAAATCAGAAGGCAGCAATTCTCGTTTCTACTCGATCTTATAAAAAAAGTTTTAAATGTGGAACCATGTAATCGTGTGCGACATCCTATTTCGCCACCTGCACGGAAAAAAGAATATACTAAATTTAAGCATAATAATATTAGTTTAAGGTTATCTTAGCTTTGTATATCCCCAAGACTATATCGTTTTAATTTGAGAATTTAAAATCTTCATTTAAATTTATTTAAATTAAATATACACATCGTTATTTGTAACATATGAAAGATTTATTTTTATGCATGCAATTGAATCAAATTGTTACTATAAAGATTTAGAATGAAGATATCAGTAGCTCAGCATAAGTCGAAAGTTTCTTTAGAAATAAATATATGATTTTGTTATATTGAAGATTCTACCGAATCTGAAAAGTTAATTCGGAAATGTTAGTAGGGGAGAATGGGGGAATGGGAGCCACATAAATAAAAACCTTCATCAAAATTATATTATATGTAGCTTAAGATATTTGTCATGGTTCGCGATGATTTATTTTTTGATATAATCATATGTATTAGGATCTATCATTAGAAAACAGTAAATCGTGAATGGCTCTAATTACCCCGTCATGTCGGGTAATAGGGGCCACTATAGATTAGGGGAAAATATTTCTTTATATTTTGTAAATGTCATGTTTCTTTTAAATAATAGTGCTTAATGTGCTTTTAAACCATTTTATTCATACAAAAGTCACATATGTAATCATCAGGCTTACTAAAACCCGAGCACTCAGAATGAACCCATCTACCACAAACTGTACACCTGAACCACAGCTCTCCGCTCTTCCCAGAGTCACCGCAAAGAAAGCACAAATCTGTTTCATCCCCATCATTTGAGCTCTCATCATCGCATCGCTCTCATCACTTTTCTTTGAACTTTTGCCTTCTTAACATTTTTTTTTGTGACTGCTTCGGTTTTTCTCTTGTAATTTTTTTTATTTGCTTCACATTTGTTTTGTATTTCTCTTTTCCCTTGTTTCTTTTGCTCTTTCTCTTCCAAAATTAATTTCATAGGAGTTTCTGTCAATATTGTGGAGTGTTGTTTGGACCTAGTCTTCTTTTTTGGTAGCCCTGGTGCCTCTGTTGGTAAAGGTGAAGATTTGTTAAGAATGTCAACTATCGAGGTCGACTGTTTTTCCATTCCTTTCTGTTTTTTGTAAATCATTGTAGGACGGCTGTCTGATTGTTGAGGTGATGGTGTTCACTGACATCTAATGGGATCCACATTTTTTTTTGGCGTTGATGAGCCTTTCACTGTCTGCGAAGAACCCACATTCTTGCCTCCCCAATGTGAACATCCCGGCCTGGGCGACTGTGCTCTAATAGGGCCTACATTTTCTGCTCTTATTTGATTGATAGGTTCTTGTACAACGGGAATCGAGGTATTGTTCTCTAACAAAAAATCTTCATTGGAAAAAATGTTTGCAAAGGGAAGATCCCTGTGGTACGAAAACCGGCTACTGCTTTGTCTATCGTTGCAACTTTACTGTACGCTTTATTGAATAGGGAAGCCACATCATACACTGTGATCTGGCTCAGATGTCTAGACTTCATGTAGGCGTCACATTCTCTATGATAGGCTTTCTTAAGAGGTCCAAAAAATGTTACATCAAGCGGCTGCAGCCGATGAGAAGAATGTGGTGGGAGAGATAGAAGTGTGATATTATTTTCTCTGCAGAACAAGTAGGCCGCCAAAGTAGCATGACTGCAATGATTGTCCAATACAAGTAAGATGGGTGCACCTTTTTGTGCGTTAGTGTACTTAACAAAATGGTGTAGCCATTCCAGTTGGTGTAACGTGGTACTGAGCATTAGGTGGCCCATCCTTTTCGAGAAGAGGTGAGTGGCGCTTCCTTGGGAAAATAAAGAAAGGTGGAATATAATTTCCCGCAGAACTCATTGCACAAATAATTGTGATATTTTTTCCACGCTCGGCACTTGTAGCAGCTCCAACTCTCTTTTGACCTTTTTGGGCTATGACTTTTCCTGGATAGTGCACAATGTGACCCGTTTCATCCATGTTGTAGATATTATTTGGGTTAAATGCATGCTTTTCCATTACATTATGTAGATTTTCAAAAAATCGAGATACTTCTTCTTTATTGAAACTTTTGATTCTGTTCAAACTCGTTGCTTCAGCCTTACGGAAGCTTATATTACCATTTCTCTTCAGAAATCCTTCCATCGAATCTTTGCCAGCTAATCGCTTTTTTATTAAAAGGATGGTTTATTTGCAAATTTTCTGCACATTCAAATGATAAGCGTCGTAGTTGCCATCCTGTTAAGCCATAAAACATCTTTGATAGTTTTATTAAATGCGCGGTTAGGTCTTCTTCTTGTTTAGGCGTAAACACAGCATTCCGTCCCATTTTTGCAGGAATATCGAGCTTATTTGCTTTCAATCTTTTCTGCAAAGTTTGATATGGTATTCGACATTTTTTTGCCGCTTTTCGGATAGATATTCCATTTTTGACCAAATCAGAAGCCCTTTTTAAATCATGTAAGGTCCAAGAACTTTTGTCTGTTTTTCTCTCTCATTTTGTCGGCATCTAGATTAAAAAAAATATACTGTGAATCTCAATGGGGTAATCAGAGCCATTCTGGGGGCAATCGGAGCCACACTGGGGTAATCAGAGCCAGTGTGGCTCCCATTACCCGTTTTGTTTACAAAAATTCAAACGGTTAAAATCGAATTTAAAAAACTTTATATCGATTCAATAAATACATGTTGGTGTTCTCTAAAGCCTAATGTTTATCCTCACTAAGGCACGTTTTAAAAGAATTTAATTACACTAACTTACCATGCAGTTTGTAACACGCGTACGTTATAATAATAGGCAACAAATCCCGACATTCGCACCGTGAGTCCAACTATTACTGAATTTGAGAACGAATCACAGCGACGCCATGTCTGCAATACTAGGAAGGCCGTGCAGATGCCGCTGGGATCCCAAAGGCGCGCAATTTAAAATAACACGTTGGCTCCCATTGCCCGATGGCTCCCATTACCCCGCGGTACCCTATGTTTAAAATAAAATATCGTACTTTAAATCTGAGCCTATAATTGTATTTCTAAGAATATGATATATTCAAATTAAATATTTAAATTTTGGTTTTATTATAGCAAATCTTTGGTATAAGTAGTTTTGTTTTATTTAGTGATATTGTAATATTAAAATGAAAATATTAACTATTTAATTTAATAATTTTAACATGTTCGGTTTAATATGCTGACATTTTTAGAACTGAAATATGAACAGGGTGTAACAAATTCGAGTGTATCCATGGGGATTTTGGAAACCATGGAATACGAAGTCGGTTAAATTAAGGCAAAGTTGCGCATTTATTTGCCCAACAAAATGTCGTTTAAAATGTGTCAGATTTTCGAATAGTTCCAAAGATATACGGGAAAAACCAAAATTTTGAAAAATGTATTTTATTTTTTTAACCCTATTTATTAACCGATTTTGAAATTAATAACACATTCACATAGCCACTTTATTTTTTCTTGTGTACGCCATATAGGATCTCTTTCACTCTCATTACTTTTTGAGCTAAGTACCGAACCACAAATCTGATATGCAAGTGTGATACATCGTTGAATAGGTCATTCAATAAGAAACTCAAAACTAAAAAAAAAATCCAATATGGCGTCCACAAAAAAAAATAAAGTTAATCATGGTCGTCATAAAATTAAACGTTGAATGGCAAATCCAAAAACACTAATATTTAGCGGAAATAAAGTGGCTATGTAAATGTGTTATTAATTTTAAAATCGGTTAATAAATAAGGTTAGAAAAAAGATCAATTTTTGAAAATTTTATCTTTTTGTATATCTCTGGAACTATTTGGAAAAATTACACACTTTAAACGGCATTTTGTAGGGCAAGTAAATGCGCAACTTTTTATAATTTAACCAACCTCGTATCTCTTACGGTTTTTAAGATCCCCATGCATACACTCGAATTTGTTACACCCTGTATAATACATTTAAAGAGAAGCTGCTGCACCAATAACTGAACACATTCTTTTTTAACGTACCCGGATTTTTTTCCGTATTCAGTCAATTTTAGTATAATAATGTATATGACCTCAACACTGTTGACCTAAACAACGTTACTTTCATTAAAATTGGAAATACGAAAAATATACGGTTACTTTTTTAAAAATGATAAAAATCCATTATTACGTTTAGCTAACATTAATATAGGTATACAATTTTTTAAAAGTTTTTTCGCTGTGTTAGAAAAGTCCATTATAATTATAAAAGGTTTAGCTGACAACTACAAAAAAACAACAGGTAAAAAATATTAACGTTTATTAAAAAAATATCTTGCTGAAGCTTTTTAAAAATCTGTTAAATAACAAATTATAATTTTCATTATAGAAGAATGAACTTTAAGTTCTACTTTCTTGGAAAAAGAAACAGTCTTGTTCTCAACTTCGTAACGAAATAAAAATCAGTTCAGCTATTTTTCTTTGAACAGTCATTCGAGGCCCAACCAACGGGTTAGTTTTAAGAAGGCCTTCGGACAACTCTGGCAACTGGTCTTCCTCTGACATTTTCTAAAAAAATAAAATAAACATTCGAAATGCTAAAATTAAAATATTAAGCAACACATTTTTCTGTAATAAGTAAATAGGTGGGTACATCAGATTTCTATACCAACATACAGATAAATAAAAAATAAAATATAAATAAAATGCATGTTAAAATTTAATTTAAAAGTAAATTAACTCCTATACATACTTACAGGGGCGACAAACTACAAGTACAAAGTGTTTTAAATATAATTAATTCAAAAACTGTTTCTCAAATCGTATACTACGTTTTTCCTAGGTACTCCTAAACATTTAACTAAAAGGTAAAGATACTCAGGCTGATACAATATATAGAAAGCAAGATACATAATATGTATTATTATTATACATTTTATGTGTAAGAATTTTTTCAAACAGGTGCAGTTTGGGGTACCTATAGGCTACAAGGGAGTCAAAGTTTTAAAATAATATACTTAACTAAAAGCAGTTTGCTTAGAATAGCTTTAGTCAATTTCATTTACCCATATTCCTAGTTGGCAAGTTTTAAAAAATGTAACGCGCGCCAATGCCTTTCAATTCTATTTGAGATTTTTTGAATAGTTAAATAAAAAAATTTTATTTTAAAAATAATACCTAAACATATACAATTTATTAGACATGTAGGTAGGTATATGTATATATTGTTTGTTAGGTATACTGAATTTTATCACACTCTGTACTCATATTCTGTAGCCTGTAACAATATTAATGGTTTATACAATGTACTTAGTAGTTTTTTTAGTCAGTTAATATCTAACATTTTATATAAACATTTTTAGTTATGAAACAAAAGCGTATGCTCCTATAGGTAAGTTTATTTAAATAAAAATGCCTGTTTTGGTGACAATTGAGATCTATCGACCCTTGGTTTTTTGGACAACAGTTTTATAAAACAATGGTGTAAATACTTACCTAGGCCTGAATAACACTATCACATCCCCACTGTTGTAAAATGTCTTTAAATCCCATTATTTAATCGTACAAACACCCAAAACAAAAACACGTGCAACGGGACTAGAACAGTCCGATTAAATTTCGCTATACCCTTCACCTTGATCTATAATCACAAGAATGAACGGGCAAACCAAGCACCGCCAATTTCCGGTGCCAATCGGGTACATCGTAGGTGGACTTTCTAGAAATGAAAATTTCCGAATTTCAAAAATTTTATATTTAGATTATATTGCAAATATATTCTCAAATTGAGCAATCCAAATGTTTCAAATTGAACATACAGAACGCTTTCTTTAAATGATATGTCATTTTAATTGTAAATGACCAGTTTTTATTTTAAAAGTAACTGAAATTCAAAGTAAAATTATATGTTATTTTAAACTGAAGAACAAAGAAGTTCAAACCAAAATCATGAAAGTCTTAGCTTTAGACTGTATTTTTAAAGTGAAAATATATTCTGAGGATATGAAATAATTTTATTAATCATTTTGAAATACTTCTTTTAAGGTGGCTTTCTTCAAATAAGAATCGGTAATCTCAATTTAAATAAATATAAACAAAAATATCTAAATACTCTATTTGATAATATGTTTTTTTCTGTGTGAAAAAAGAAGAGACTGAAAACGCTTTCGGCATAATGTGTTCTATACTTAGAATTTTTTTACACCCATTAATATAAAACCTAAGACAGTTGACCTAATTATTTGGGGATGTTGTTATTCACACAACTACTTGAGAGAAGAGAGAGATCGTTGTGCCCCATTTAGTCAAGCAGAAGATACATATAAACTGCTGGCGGAGGATATGATACCATTGCCTAGAGTATTTGCTAATTCCGAAGGATTTGAAGTAAGAACCCAGTTCAAAGACTATTTTAGAAACAGTAGCACTAAAACAGATTTGTTTTTGTGGAGTCATTTTACATACCGAGCACTTCCTTCGCCAACACGCAGCGTACAACTGAATAGACTGCTCTCCGGGCAGTCGTTTCGTCGCGTCGACCGTATTACGCTGGCGCAAGTCGTTTTTGCGCAGTGTAGGAAAATGCCTCCATTTAATTTTTATTAGACATGTTCTCAGCGTTTTACGCCGACTGAATTACGTTCTACGCCGCGTAAAATGTGCGCTGCTAGAAAAACCCTGCGGTCCACGTTGATGTGAGGCAATAGGCCGTATTTATAAAATAAAGAATTTGCTTTAACTTACAAAAATCAAAGCATTTACTTCAGTTTCTACTTATAAAAAAAGAAAGAGTTGAAGTAAAAAAGTGTTGCTTTAAAGAAAAAGATTTTACTTTTTCTGAAATTCATAAAAAGTAGCATTTGCTTTAAATTTAGTGAATTTGCTTTAAAAAATATGCATTTAGTCCAGAGAAGCTTCTGTAGCAAATATTATTTACTTTATTCGTTTATACGCATATAGATCAAGGGGGTTTAGTTTGGAGTGCGCGAGTGATAATTTTATTGAATTGTACAAAATGTAAGTGTAAGTGTAAAGTGTACAAAGAAAGACGTACAGAGAGATGAACGTGCAGTGGTTAGCCGAATACTTCATTGGCGAGAACCTGGAAACAAGGAGAGGTGCGCTTGGCCAGTACAACAAATGCAAATGTTTTTACGGTACATGGCAAATTAGGGCTTCCAAAGCGGCATCGCTAAGGAACTCTACACAGCCTACAGTCTCCAGAATCGTCGATAATACTCTTGGTATTATAGTGGACAAGACGGATAAGTGGATCAAGTTCCTGTCGATTGAAAATGGAATTATGGATTTGAAATTAAAATGAGCAGCGAACAAGAATTTCTCGACTGCAATAGGAGCTGTCGCCTGCGGGCATGTTAAAATTAAAAAGTCGTGTCTATTTGAAGATGAATATGTAAACCAAAAAAATTATGCTAGTCTTAATGTTCAAGACATGTGATTAAAATTACGTCGTCATAAATATCGATCGTTTTGTTTTTGTCGTTTTTATTCTTCAGCCTTGTCTTCATATTACCCACCTTTTAACCATGCTTTTGGTGTTATGTCTTTTTCATACAGCTGTCTGTACTTGGCGACAACTTTTTCAATAGCTGCTTGCTTCTTCGCTTTTTTCGGAGGATTTGGGATTTTTCTAATAAATCCGAAAATCGTTTAATTCTTTTGGCAATGAACTTAAATTGAGATTGCTCGTCAACATCTTGTGACCCTAATTGTTCGTTTGGTAGTTACTCGTCACTTGTTATGTTGTTTAATTATAAATTAAAAAGAAATTTAACACTGCACTCTATTTTATATGAATTATATCCCAACCAAATGTACACCACTATAATAAACGTATAATGATTTTTTGTAACTGCAAGTTGCAAGTTATTTGTACATACTACCTAACTTGCACGTGTCGATTTAAAAAAAATACCTGTATCTTTTTTTGCGAGAATTTGCTTGCAAAGAAAAGGAAAAGGTTATAAATATACAATAAAGAAAAACCTTTTTCTTCTACCTTTTTCTTGATAGCTCTACCTTTTACTTTTACCTTTGAAGCAAATACTTAATTTTTATAAATATGGCCTAAGGGGCCGTCGGCCCAGAATAATCAGAAGAAAAACTTTAATTAATTTAAGCAGTAAAATTGGCTTAATGTGCCCACAAAAGAATACTGGATTGATGGAGACAGGGTCGGCACAGTCGGCGCCGCCCATTAAATATTTTCTACCGGTTCTGCAAATTAACTGATCCATTCTGTTTTTATGCAGATTGTGTAAGGGTGAAGGATGAGTTAGTTCGTAATTTCATTTGCACCGTTAGCAAGTGTTAACTAGTGCCGCACCGACATGTGGTGGCGCCTGTGTGCAAAAATTTTAGTGGCGCCTAAAAAACCCGTCATTTTTTTAAGTCATCAAATTAAGTCGTGTTAAATAAAACTACCTAAATAAAAATAAACAATTATTTAATGTGCCAAAACAAAAAATATTAAAATTCTTACAGACACAACAAGAAAACAAACAAAATAGGTATTCTAAAAATGATTAAATAAACATCTTTGGCGTAATAACATAAAAAGCTGAAGGTATGGCATAAAATTACCAATTCATAGAAAATCCACTTTTCGTGCGTTTAGTTCGGAAAATCTTTATATAATCTGGTGAATATCAATTTCATCTAATACTGAGGACTCTATGGAGATGATTGATAAATTTATCATCCGACTGATGGTCGATCTTAAATAACTTTTTAAAAGCTTTAGTTTTGAAAAAGATGTTTAGCGGTCGCAACAGATATGGGCAAAGTGAGCAAAATACAAATAGCTATTGTTAAATTTGGATAAACGGCAGTTAAATCATTTAAAAATATAAATGCTAAAATTTTACATACATCATTATTTATATGTTTTAACATATGTTGAAGCTGTATAATTTATTCATACTCTAAACGATCATTAAACCTTAGCTTTCTTCCAAGCTTTTACAAGAAAGTTTTAATTGTGAATTTTCAGCACTGTCGTTTAAATTATATAAAAATTTGAAACAGTCAATATGATTTTCCAATAAGAAAAATCTTTTCCTTACTGAAATCAATCCTTGATTAAGAACACAGTAAAAAAATAACCTTGTAGGAAGTTTTAGAATCCAAAATCGGTTCGTGTTTATGTTCGTAATCAAATTGTTTGAAAACTGGATCCCAACATTTTTTGCCGTTTTATTTGCTGCATTAATAACATCATTAAACCTTATATCTGTTCAAAAGTCAAGCAAGAATTGTTTCAATTCTTGTAAATCATTCAAAACCATCTGCATGTTCATAGTTTTTGGTTGCTAAATTTTGCCAACTTTTATCAAAACTTTATACCAGATACGCACTGAGCAAATGAATGTAAATGTTGATATTTTAGCTCCTAAATATCTAGCTTGATATTTTGAATCAACATCAAACTTATCTGAATTTGTTATAAAACATAACGCATCATAAATTTTTATACAATGGCTTCAAGCATCAATTCTGCTTGACCATCGAGTATCAAATAAATGCTTTAAAGTCAGACTTGCAAAGTGTTGCTTTATGATATCCCAACGTTTAGTAGACGCTGAGAATAACTTGTATATTTCTTCGAGTAAACTAAAAAAATCGACCTTTTGATTGATCTTCACAACATTGTTAACAACAAAATTTAACGCGTGAGTAGCACATGGCATATAATAGGCTCGTGGATTCAGATCCAAAATAATTTTTTGCAATCCGCAATTTTCATCACGCATATTGGAGCCATTGTCATAGCCCTGACCCACCACGTTATTTATATCTAAATCAAACTTTTTTAATTCCTCTAAAATAAAAGAACTCAAACTCAAACCTGTTGTATCAAACATTGTACAAAAAGCTAATAAGTGTTCTCGTATTTCTAATCTATTAGAACAGTTGTTAAAGTAGACAAATTGTTAATACTAATTTGCTTCTTATGTGCAATATCGAAGGTACAGTCTAATATGATTAAAAAGTAATTATTTTACTTGCATAGACTTAAAATGAAATTTTGTATCTCTTGTGCCAAAACGGATATAATTTTATTTTGGATTTTATCGCCTTAAATAGAGGGCATTTTTGTAGCTTGTGAACTTTGTGTGACACGGTGAATATGATCGGCCATTATCAGATCAAATTTACTTATCATCTCAATGCACTTTAAAAAAATAATTTACAGTGTTAGTCACGAAAAGCTAAATTTTGTGTAGATAAAAATTGAATAACATTAATAATAATTTTTATTACATTATACCACTGTTATTTTTGCAATGTCGCTGTTAATGCAAGACGTTTTTCGGGGTTTTAGTTTAAATTTCGTGATTTGATTTTAATTTTCGGTTGGTATAGTGGCATCAAGAGGAAATGCTGTATGCCGGACATGCGCCTGGACGCGCAGCCCTTTTTCGATCTCTCTGCAAAAATATGTCGTGCTAAGAGCAATTCTCGTGGTCGTTGTCGCAATTTTCGCTAAAATGCTAAGTGCCTAGAAGCCATAAAATACCATGATTTGTTGAATGGTTCCGTGTGGATCTTCTAGACATTAAAGCTGCAACAGAGGGCCCTTCCATCGACTGGATTCATCACAAGTTGGAATCTGGTAAGATTTCGTTTGAGCCACTCGTTCGCCATTTTTCGCATTTGTCGTTTCTCGTTTAAAAATTTATAATGGTAGGTGTAACGCCTAAATAAATAATAAATACAGTCCACTTAACATCTTTCATTAATTACACCACCTTATAACATTTATTGGTCCTTTCGATCCTGATTTTTGATCCGTATAAGCTTTGTTTTAATTTATAAAATCCAAAATTTAAATTTTAATTATTGTATATTTAGTGGTTTAAATATCCGTTAATGTTAGCCATTTTGCAGGATTACAGTGTTGTCGATAGTTAACTTTGGTTTCCCTTAAACTTACACTAACTTTAGCTTAGTTACCGTTTTTCGTATGAATTTTCACCCGACGTGACAACATCGCATGATTCTCGATCATACGCACTTGCTTGCACCCCCCACCTTTCTGGTATATCGCAGGTCGGGTATGGTATGCAAAAAAAATCAAGAGAATCAAAAAGTTGTTTATATGTAGGTATAGTATCACCACTATGTTCCAATTCAAATTGAGTACGAATTTGATTATCTATTTTTTGGAATAAAAGATTAAACAAAACAAAATCCCAATTATTTGTATCAAATCCTAGTAGTCAAAAGTCATTATAGAATTTAAAGCACTTATATTTTAAAATCGTCGAATGTAAAAGATTTAAGAAATTTATTAAATGCTTTCTCGGAAAATTTGTCGGTATTAACTGTACTAGGATTTGATACAAATAATTGGAATTTTATTTTGTTTAATCTTTTATTGCAAAAAATAGATAATCAAATTCGTACTCAATTTGAACTGGAACATAGTGGTGATACTATACCTACATATAAACAACTTTTTGATTTTTTGGAAAATCACTGTAAAGCTTTAGAGACTGTGTATTGTATGCCAGGATTAAAGATTTACAGTGATTTTCCAAAAAATCAAAAAGAAGTTTTTGATTGGCACTATCAATTGTAGTTTTAGTTTTTAATGTTTGAGACAGTACTATCTATTTTTTGTGATTTCTAAAGTGACAGGAACATCTTTCGTGTCTACCTACATACATTGCTAAATGCAGCCAGTCATTAAATCTTCGACAAAATACATTACTTTCTTGTGGGTTAAAAAGTTTGCAGCGAAAACAGAAAATTACTGAATAAAGTAACCAATTTTTATGATAAACCTATTTATTTTTTAAGTTTCTTTTGTAATAATTAGAAAAGAATCGTCGTTCCGATGAATCACTGGGAAAATGTTACTGTTCAATTTGTTTCGGATCATTTTCAACTAAAATTTGCACTTTAGTGTCACTTGCATTTTTGTCACATGATTATTGCTTGAGTAAGTCGCAATGCTCCAACTTCGGAAACGGACCAGTCGACAAGTTAAAACAAATCAACAAATCTATCTTATAATAAGACGGCGTCGGTGTAACCAATAAAATTCTCCCCTCCCAAACCCTCTAAACCAATATTTTATTATTTATTAGGTGTGACTGGTGGTTGCTTGTCTGTACAGGGTTTTCCTTGTGTTTTTGACGTAATATGCCTACCTTTTAATTAATTTAAATAAACCGTTAAGATAAGACATGCGTACCCAAAAGCCTACTATTGGCATTTTCTGGTGACAGCACTATTCAAGTCCAAATTGTCAAATTGCTTATGTTTTAGAATTTTGGTAGACGTTTATTTTTTTGGCTTATGGTGCATTTTTGGCGCCTTTAAAATTTGTGTAGCAGCTCTGGTGTTACGCGGCGCCCCTTTATCCTTGGCGCCTGTATGCACCCAAGGAAGTTTAAAGGTGTATGGAAGCCCAATACTGTAGAACAAAATTGTCCAGGCGTGCAGGGCAGCGGGAATAGGGGGATTGGCCCCGCGGAGTTTGCGCTATGAATAGTAGGTCAGAGCCGGACTTCCATAATTCTTTGTTACTATCTATAAAGTTGACATCATCAAATGTCAAATTCAAAAATTCACTGTTTTTTTTTTATTTTTTGCACAAAATTGTTGGTTATTAAACGATACTACTATAGAATATTTAAAATTATTGTGCAATGTAACTGACAAAATATGGACAAAATAGGTGGCGCCACTTTACAGCCTTCTATTTAAATGGTCAATATTTTTGGGAGTTTTGTATTTTTACCAAAAATCTTCGTAAATAAATGAAAACACGATTTTTCAAAATAAATTTTAAACATTGTATGATAGTACCTAGGTATCCATTGTAAATATTATGTGTCTACAGTATGTTAAGCTTAAAAAGTTGATAATGTAAGTTTAAGAAACTAAAAATCTAATTTCTTTTTAAACAAATACAGAAAAAGCAAAAAGGAACTTTAACATAAAATTGTACTTTCTTTCACCTGTATATATTAAAATTTGCCTGGTCTGCCCAGTAATTAATAATTTTGATTATTTAAAAGAATGTACTAAATTTTTAAATGAAATAAAAGTACCTAAATGTAAACCTTATTTCTTTTTAATAATTCACAGAAATATACAAACATTGTGGAAATCATCTAAAAGATAGTTAAGATTGCCTTACTTTTCTCACTTCTATTTCGTATGAAATTTTCATTTTCTATTATTCATAATTGATATATTATTATTTATTTGGTTACCTAACGTTACGTCTCATAAGAAGCACTTAATTTAAATATAAGAGATACTTACCTAAAGTAAAAAATGCCGGGTATGTTACCCTTGGATTTGTAAGACAAAACCATACAACCTCTAGTCATTTTGTTACGATATTATAATTAACAAACAATAAACACAAAATTCTAGTCACAATTTAATAAACACTAATCACTAAAATAAGAAGGTCAATCCAAAAAACTTCTGCAACCACAAAATATAATCACACAAAGCAAAACAATCGAAACTAATACGGCACAAAGGGCACAAACCAGAACGAAAATAAACGGTACTCCGGCTCTCATAAAAGTATAAAGTGTCCCCTAACTACACACTGTTTATCAGTGTGTAAGTAGGCAACACATGAAATTATTTCGTGGAATTTTGTTATTGCGCAGAATCGGCGGGGCCAACTCTGACAGTTATTTTCATACTGGGCTGGACATTTTTTGATCGAATGGGACATAGCATTGGGCTTCCATACACCTTTAAACTTCCTTGTGTGCAAAGCACACATTGCACACGTGGACGGCGCGGCCCTGGTGTTAATTGAAATATATATTATTACCGGTATTTTAAATTATATTTTGTCGAATTTTAAAAGTGTTTAGATAAACCCAGTAGTATTGTAGTAAAAACGTATCAATATGCTTTTCTGTGCACAAAATTGTTTAAGCTAAATATATACGTGCACCTTGTAATTTTCTTTTTCATTTTCAAAGAAAAGATAATTTTAAAAAGTATACATATTCTTTTATTAGTTTTTTGTGTTAGCAATTTCTAGAGTATTTTGATCAGCTTGCTTCTTGAAATATGCATCTTATGGTTTTGGATTGGTTGGTCACCGTGCAGAAAAGTAAATTGAAACTTAAAGTTAAAAGTGTATTAAACGAGTAGTATGTAAGTTGACACACGCGTGATATTCGTAAACCGTTTTGTTTTTGCGAGGATGGAATGGTGGGGGCAAGAACTGCTATCAATCATTAGTTAAAATGGTATTTCGCGAAAAAATTATTAGTTATTTATCTGTCTCCTCTGCTTCTATATACAGTATGTCCCACTAAGTTGAAACCATATGGAAAACTTTTTTATTAATAATATTAGGAAAAAAAGTTATTCCTAATAAAAAGTTCTGCTTGGTTTAAATCCTAAAATACAATCATCATATATTAAATTTTTTAGCCGTATACGCGGTGTGTCGAAAAATATGAATTTTACTCAAGAGTAAAGTACCTTTATTTTTGACAATATCGAAAATTTTTATTAAAAAAAGTTGATCAGAACTAAAAACTACGTTTAAATATAAAATTACATACATTTACATTAAAAAAATATATTTCATTTTTGTCTACAATATCAATACAAGTTTAACTGTAGTAACATGTAATCTAGGATGTTCTGACATGGAATTGAATTGTTGAGAGCAAGAAATATTTGACAGCGACCGTCAAAATGTTTGACAGTGATTTTCAAAACATGTGTCGTATGAAGACAAATTTGTTGGAAAGTATTTATAAAATTTAGTAGAAATGCCACCAACATTAAGTAATGAAGAGAAAATTGAAATTGTTTTGATTGTGGGAGAAAATTATAAAACACATAGAGAAGCAGCTATTATTTTTAATAATAGACATCCCAATAAAAATATTTATTATTTCACTGTTACGAAAATAGTAAATAAATTTAAGAGTACTGGAAGTATGAAAAATAATCTTAATGGTAAACGCCAAAAGCTGGTTGCCGATGAGAATACGCAGTTTGAAGTAATGATGTCTGTGATAGAAAATCCAAAACTCTCATTGCGCAAAAGAAAATCGTTGATGTAACAAACTGTAAGTAAATATACAGTGGCAAGAATTTTGAAAATAAAATACAAGCCATTTAGACCAAAAATCATTTACACATTGAAAGAAAGGGATTTTGATAGGCGCTTTGATTTTGCCTGCCTCTGGGGAGTTAGAACAGGACCCTTTTTTTACGAGGCATATAATTTTTTTTCGATGAAGCAACGTTTTTATTAAATGGAACGGTCTCGTCACAACATTGTCGCTGGTGGCCTGACAATAATCCTAATTTTAGTATTAAGTCTCGTGACCAATATTCATTTAAGACGAACGTGTGGTGTGGCATTTATAAGAACAGGTTAATAGGACCTTTTTTTTCCACTAAGCTATGAACGCCGAACGTTATTTACAGTTTTTACAAACTCATATCAATGATTTTATGGACGAATTACCCTTACAAGGACGTTAATGTATTTATTTTCAACAAGACGGTGCCACATGCCACAGTACGTTGAATTTTAGAGAATACCTTCAACATTTGTTCCATGGAAAAGTTATTTACAGATATTCTGATATTTTTTGGCCCGCTAGATCCCCTGACCTAACCCCCCTTGATTACTTCTTATGGGGTTACTTAAAACAAAATGTTTACAAGAAAGCGCCAGGAAATTTTCTACACAAATGATAAGGAATGTGTTACGTGAATTTGCTAATAGAATGATTAAATGTATTGAACGAGAAGGTGGATATGTCGAGGCATTAGTAGAATGAGGGAAAAATAAATATCTATTTATTTCCAGTATTAATATTATGTTAGTTACACGAGCTATGTATGTTCCAATTTGCAAAATAAATGCACATGCATTAATTACGTGTTTAAATTGAAAATTTTTACAAAACATTAGGATTAAAAAACAACGATAAGGGTATCATGTGTTTTTTAATCATAAGAGATAAAAATTTTCATTAAAAAAAAAGATTAGTAAAAAATAACAAAATTTTTTCAATGTAAATGTATATAATTTTATATTTGAACGTAGTTTTTAGTTCTGATCAACTTTTTTTTATCTGATAATTGTATTTTAGGTTTTAGAAAATGCAGAACTTTTTATTACGAATAACTTTTTTTCCTAAAATTAATAATAAAAAAGTTTTCCATATGGTTCCAACTTAATGGGACATACTGTATAATCTGGTGTCAATAGAATAACCCACGAATAGAACAATGGGTGTGTATTCTATGACGTATTTAAAACTAACATTACTAAAACTATTTTTGTTTTTCAGTCTAGTACTGTAAAATTGTATTGTGTATAGATTAGTTTTATATACCCATCATTACTTGCCCTTGCCCTTGGCAAAAACATATATTAGGTTTTTAATAACACTTAAGTTTACGATATTTAAAACCAATAGCTTTTATTCAACAGATAAAATAAAACTTGTGATAACAGTATTTATTAAGAAATAAACTTGTTGTTTGGTACAATTTTTTAAGTTATATAGATATTTACTCATATAGATAAGTCTATTGATTTAAAAAAATAATAATTGGGGTTTGTTTACGTCTGTTTTATACTGTTATTACTTTTTACATATGTAAAAATGTGCAGTACTGCAAGTTGCTGACAGAAACGCTCCTGGTTCGGCAGGAGCGACAATTTTGTTATAAACTAAGCAACAGGATGCAGTGCATGCAGCTGGTTCACCAGTGGCCCAAGCAGTGTACTCAATGAGGTCTCCGAATCTATCCAGTACCATGCGCTATTAGCTAATCGAATTCCTCCTACCCAAAAATAAACTGAAAAAAAAGATCATTGCTTTCAATATTTTGGATTATACAAATGAAATAAATAGTCCAGGAAACAAACCATTTTGCCTCGCAATTTTTTCAAGATGCATAGAATGTCTTGAAATTTTGACAGTAGGTAGAGAATAGTCCAAGGATCAAGATCTATATCATGCCGAAGAGCGCCTTTACCTTGGGGGTGGTTGCCAAACCATCTCGAGGTTGAATTTTTTAAAAATATTTTGAATACATAAATCGATGAAAAAATTATTTTTTAGCAAAAGATGTTTTATGCATTCTTTTGTAAAATGTATAAATTTCTTAATTTTGAAAAAAATGGAGCTGCAAGTCACAATCAAATTTCAGAATTTTAATAAAAAATGACCTTTTCTTAAAAATAACTTAAAAACTAAGAAAGATACGTAAAAATTACTAAGGTATCAAATTGTAGCTTTTTGAATTACAAATATTTTGTTTTTATTTAATTTACTGCATAATGGAAATTAAGTGAGATATAAACGTTTAAAACGTGTGTGTATAGACGAGCACTACCTTGTTTTAGCCTTTTAAACTCACTCATTTAAAAAAGGAGTGGTTTTAAACAATTTTAATATAGAGGACCTTATAGCTTCTAAACAATCCAACAAAATGGGTTTTTAAAGAACTTTTTATTCCAAAAACTGGAGGAGTTATGTTTAAAAAACATTTTTTTAGAGCATTGTAAAAGCGATTCGATAATTTTTTTTTAATTCGCAGTTTCGTACTATTTTTTGCATTGTAAGATTTTAAGGGGTGGGTTTTTAAGAATATAAAAATGACAAAACTAAGTTAGTAATAATTTTAAGCAGTCACATATTTTAATTACAACTCTGTGACAATATGTTAATTTTACTAGGATAAACATTTGTTTTATTAAATCATAATTAGGGTTGATTTTCAAGGGTTGAATTATATTAATCAATGTTGCAAAGAATTCAATACTTATTTTTAAATTTATATGAGCCTAATATTAGGTGACTTAATCTTTAATATACAAGTTTTGAAGGTTTTTGCCATAAGGGGTAGTTTTCACACCAAAAAATAAAAAGTAACCTTCAGCATGATGAAGATTTAAAAAAAGGGTAAATTACGCTTAATCCCAAATTTTTATGCAAAACTCCGCAAAACCCTGTTATAATATATAAATTTTTTAAAGTAAAAATTTTTTTTTAAATCAAAATAAGGGTTGATTTTCAAGGGTTGAAATATATTAATTAATGATGCAAAGAATTAAATACTTATTTTTAAATTTATATGAGCCTAATATTATGTGACTTAAGCTTTAATATAAAAGTTTTGAAGGTTTTTGCAATAAGGGGTAGTTTTCACAACCAAAAAATAAAAATTAACCTTCAGCATGATGAAGATTTTGAAAAGAAGGGTAAATTACGCTTAATCCCAAATTTTTATGCAAAACCCTGTGATAATATATAAACTTTTTAGGGTAAATTAACTTTTTTTTTATTCATAATAAGGGTTGATTTTTAAGGGTTGAAATATATTAATTAATGTTGCAAAGAATTAAATACTTATTTTTAAATTTATATGAGCCTAATATTATGTGACTTAAGCTTTAATATAAGTAAATAAACTTTTTTTTTTTAAATCATAATAAGGGTTGATTTTGAAGGGTTGAAACATTTCTGATAATGTTTCAAAGAAACAAAATACTACTTTTTTAACTTATTTGAGTCAAAGAGGACAAATCCCCCTACGCCCTCAACTTCAAGGTCATACGGCGCCCTCACGCCAGTAAAAAAATTGAGAATTTTTGTGGTTGTTTATATCTTATAACAGTTTTGTAATTTAACATAAGCCATGTAAACTATGAATTGGGGATTAGAGTAACTTAATTGCTGGCATTTTATTTTATTTTACTGAATTGTTTGGAATATAATATGTACACCCTTCAGCTCACAAAACTTTATAAAGTATATAAATATTTTCTTAGAATTTCTCTTACTCAAGTATCTTGTAAATGGGTGTTTTTTAAACTAAAATTGGTAAAGACCAGGCTGAGAGCTACCATGTCAAATGATAATTTAGAATCATTTCATTTAATTAATTCAGATGGGGATGTTTTAAATAACATAGACTCAGACTTAGTAATTAATAAATTATGCGACTCTAGTACCGAAATGAGAAGACTTTGATCCCTTTAAAAAGCAAAAGGATTAGTTTTGAAGAAATGCTTCTTGGACTATTGATAATAGAGATTTTAGAAAGTTCTTGTTTTTTTGTTTATAGATGTTTTATATAATATGATTTACAAAGAAGCAGACTTTTTTTACTCCCTTTCAATAAAGAGTTTTTAAGTTTACTTTAAAAACGTCTTGAATTTGCCTATTAATTTCTCTGGTTGGATTTTTGATTTGGGTTTTTATTTTCCGGCAATTTGTCTCTAAATTTTAATGAAAAAACAAAAAGAGTTTTTGACATAAAAATGATCAAGATTATATACATTTTTGCCCCAAAATCTTCCTCTTGATAAAAAAAATGCCTGAAAATGAGGTACAATATTTTTGTTATTCCCACAAATGGCCATATATTCCGATTTTTTTTATGCAAAAGGACTTTTACTCATAAAACATGCAGGAAATATTTGATTTAATAAAAATTGTTCGGAATCATTGAAGGAAAACCGATAATAATTTTTTTAATTTATGAACACATTTTCGGATCTTTGGAAAAATGGCCCAATAAAAAAAATTTCAGACTTATGCAAAAAAATGTATAACTTTTTTCTAGATTTCGGCAGACATGGTCTTTTAGCATTTTTTAAGGTAAAGATTCCAAAGACTTTCCAATTTATTTTGCAAAGCTGACACATTTTTCGGTAAAATATTGGTCAATTCACAGCCCCACAAAAAAAAGGTCGAGATCCGTGGGTCGGACCATGATATTCCCATGTATTTTTTGACGCTGAATTCGAATCCGACCTCAGAAAAGGTTCTACACGTCTAGGATTGGCCTCAGAGGCCGAAAACTACCCCCAGAAGGGGTGGAAGATCAGCGTAAAAAAACGTGAAAATATCGTGGTCTGACCCACGGATCTCGACCTTTTTTTGTAGGGCTGCGTTATTTATTGATAAATACCGTTATGCCGAAAACGGTCGCTTTTACAGAACAAGATTTTCAAAGAATCTGCACACTACGTGCGCCATTGGACTCATTGATTGATTGATTGATTGATTGATAAAGTAAATACACAAGTTGAGGTTTTGTCCGCCTGACACTGCAGCCAACAGGGCTTGTTGTATCTCTTGTGTATTTGTTTCAGTTAAAAGGTTTGACACCTTAGACAGGTGTAGTAGCCCTTTACTGTTCTTTCTGGTCTCCAGCCTCCTGGTCGTTAGTGTCCACCATGAGGTTTTGATTTGTTCTCCAGTATGTAAGTGCAGGGCACTCATATATGATGTGAGAGGCTGTCTCTTCCTTTCGTCACATAGTCTGCAAATGGGTTCTTCTCTATAGATGCCCATAGTGTGCATATGTTTTCTTAGGGTACAGTGTCCGGTTATTAATCCTGTCACTATCCTAATCTGGTTCCTATTTAGTTTTAGTAGTTCACTTGTCAATGCTTTCGATGGTGAGTTCAGCATTGATTTACTGTGATTTTGCCTTGGAATGTGGTTCCAGTATGACTGATGTTGTGTTTGAATCCACCGAGTCATGTAGCCATGAACCGAGGCTTTTGGTATTCCAAAACAGGTTCAGGACCCACAAACATTGCTGCGGAGCCTCGCCTGGCCGGGGGTCCATTTTCATTGCCCTGTATTCCCCTGTGTCCGGCACCCAGGAAAGTGTAACTTTGTTGTGGTTAGCCAGGTTTAGGAGGCATTGCAGACAGTTCCAAACCAACCTTGAGTTGACTTGTTGGGATGCCAAAGCTTTTATGGCCGCTTGACTATCAAGAAGATAGTAATGTCCCTGCCCTTTATCTCCTCCTCAAGTTCTCTCGCAGACAAAGTTCAATGGCATATATTTCCGCCTGGAAAACAGTGGCATATTTCCCAGGGAAGCATAAGCATGAACCTGGGTGTCATACCATGTATTCCTGCGCCGGCTCCATTGTCAGTCTTGGATCCATCGGTATACCAAACCAAATTCCGAGACTGACCAGGGAGATCTCCACTACCGCCCCAGGTAAGCTGGGTTTTGTATGGTCTGTGTGTATTTATCCGTTTTGGCATTGTATCACTGCCCATCTCAAATATTGGGTTTGATACGCTCGTTATTCTGGTGTGTCCTAGGGCAGGCCCAGAGCACCAGTTGCCGTTACATTTCAGCCTGATGCCCCAATCCTCGCCTCCGCCTTAATAATTATACCAAGAGGGGGGAGGCTTAGTAGGGTTTCCATGGCTGCAGTTGGAGTGCTTCTAATAGCTCCCGTTATACAGAGACATGCTAGTCGCTGGAGTTTGGATAACTGCTTTTCTCTGTTCTATTTTTGGCCACCAGATAGTTGAACCGTAGGTTATCATGGGTCTTACCACAGCAGTGTACAACCAGTGTACTATGCGTGGCTGAAATCCCAATTCTTCCCCACGCTCTTTTTGGTAGCCATTAAGCCATTTTGCCCTTATTAATCACATTCTGCATATGTGGATTCCAGGTTAGCTTAGAATCCAGAGTTAGTCCAAGGTACTTTACCTCCTAGACATAGCCAGATTTACCGAAGAAGTGAGGAGATTTTAAATCATCCAGCTTCTTGTCTAGTGAAGGGTATTAGCGCAGTTTTGCCAGGATTAACAGTAAGGTTTTCCTTGTTGCACCATCCCTCCACAATTCTCAGTGCCCTTTGCATAAGCTCCGAGGTTGTTTTGTTATGCTTCCCCACGACAAGTATAGTGATGTCATCCGCATACCCCTGGGTATAGAAGCCATTATTATTCAGTTCCACCAGGAGTTGTCAACAACCATATCCACATAGTGGGGATGAACCCTCCCTGTGGACTCCTACACTACCCTCCATTGTTTCGCTGAATAACGTTGCTTGCGCTCGTCTGCCAGTAACATGTTGTTTATCCACCTACAAATGGTGTCGTTAACATTATACTGGCAAGAGCCGCGGCATTGAGTTGAAGGAGGTTGATCAAAGTCCTCAATGTCAAGAAATGAGCAATGCGATTTCCTTGTTCAGTGCGAGTTCTAATCTGGTCACCAGTTGATGATGAGCAGATTCGCATGATTTTTCGACTGATAGGCATGTTGGTTTGTGGAGGGCCTCTGTCAGAGAGTTTTCCCCTGACATACCCGTGATCAGTTTTTCCATTGTTTTTATCATAAAAGACGACAATGTAATTGGTCTAAGTCCCTTTCCCCTGGGAGCAGTTCTCCCGGCTTTGGATTGAAGACATTTTAGTCTGCTTCCATGCATTGGGCAAATAGCTCGTAGCTAGGCTTGCACGGAAGAGTTTGCAAAAGCAGTGGAGCTAGGGTTTGCTTTCCCGCTGTAGTAGTGCTGGGATTATCCCATCAGGTCCAGGTGCTTTGTAAGCTTCAAATGATTCAATTGCCCACTCGATTTTTTCGTAGGTTATGATTTCCTTTGCTACTTCCCAGTCGCTTTTGTGGGAATATTCGGAACATTGACGTCTGGTAGGTCTATTAAGTTGAGTTTCTCTTGATCCTGGCAGATGTGTTTGGCAAAAATCCAATGTTTCCTGCCAGTTTCAGAGTAGGTTCCATCTGGTTTTTAGAGTGCCAATAGGATTGACCGGATCTTTAGACAGGATTTTGGAGTCTGGCTGCCGTGCTGGTATTTTCAACCTCCTGGCAGTTTTCCTCCATGAATCAGGTTAGCCTTACGGACCGTTTATTGTATTCGGTGAGTGCAGATTGATATTCATCCCACTCATACTCATGTTTACATTTTTCTTGGCCCCCAATTCTGTGATTTTGGGGCCCTCACCACTCCCCGTCCCGCGCCCCAATCCCAGCACGGGCCTGTTATAGTTTTATGGTTTTAGAATAAAAAAAAAGGCCCTTGGCAACTACAGATTTTAAAGAGGAGGGTAAATCAAGCTTAATCATAATTGTTCATTCAAATTTTTTATTTTTAAAAAATTTTTTTTAGCTTTTTTGTCTAGACTAAAATTTAAAGACTTTATCTTTCTTTTGAATCCAATAGGCTGGGTTAAAAAATTAACTACAATTATTTATTGGTTACTAGTCTTTAGCAAAATGGTTTATATTTTTATTAAGTTTGTTTTAAATTTCCTTTTATGTATTTATTTTATTTTTATTAGGTATAGCGTACTTAATAAAAATACATATTGCGATTGGCTGAATGGCAAAAACTTAAAAAAGTTACTAGGCACCGTGGGTACCATCGTCGACTATGTCCAAGTACTGTAGCGTCTGGGTATTGTCATACAAGTGGGTCTTATAGTTTACCGTAGAATCTAAAGACGTAAAGGTATTTCTCCAAACAAGCAGCCAACCATTTTATACATTAAAATAATTCTGTAACACTCCGTATATACTCGCAAGTATGGTATAAAATAACCAGATCTTGGTTCACGTTTTTTTAAAACCTAATTATTTGTATATGATTTTTATTACGTAATATAACATACTCACCATTAGAAAGATTATGCGCATTTAAAGTTGAATTTAACAGGTCATTGTCTGATTTATTTGAAATTGTTACCAAATTCCATCCATTCACTTTGCAGTTTGCATATGCTTGGATAAACTCTTGCTAAAAATTAAATACCTCATTTTAAAAATTATTTTAATATTACTTTTTAGGAAATTTTTAATGGGCTAATACAAAACTTTTTTTTCAACATGCTTGACAAAGATTTAAAATAAAATAATTAAGATATTGGTATCAATTTCTTAAATATTACTTAAAAACGGTTAAATATTTTGCGGTTAACCGCATTATAAGATCTAATCCAATAATTAAAAACTTAGTTTCTAAAACAAAAGTTAAAAAAAGCAAACCAATAATACCTAGCTAACAGGCAAGATCAAACACAATAAAATAATATATTTAAAATCATGATTGCTGATTTCAAAAACTTAATAATTAAAAACGTCAAGCATATATCTATAGAGGCAACCTTACCGTTTGGCCGTGGTAGCAAGCGTGCGAAATTTAACCCTAACCAGGAGTAACCAAAACTGTCATGTTTACCAAAACCATTTTTATCAATTAGGCATATTTTACTTGGGTAAAGAGTAAGGCTGGGTTTATAAATTAGAATTTAATTTTAGTACATAACTGATTTTGGACAGATTAACTAAACTGAAAATAACAGTATTTAAATCAGTTTAAAAAAATTCCAAACATCATTAAAGACCTTAAAGTTAACATTAATATTAATACTAAAATTAAATTCTGATTTATAAACTCAGACTTGGTTCAGTACGTTAAGCTTACAGGTAGAGCCAAAAAAGCGGCCTGTCTAGTCGTCGTTGGATAATTCTGTACAGGGTGGGCCAAATTGGGCACTTTTAAAGGGAAACTCCCATTTTTAAAGGAGATAGATGAAAACTAATGTCGGTGTCTGGAGCTCAATTTTCGTAAATAACATAATGGTAAAAACCGCACATCGATATCTGTTACATTTCTGAGTTACAAGGTGTTTTTCAAAAAAGTGCATTTTTTTAAAATCGCTGTAACTTTTTTGCTATGGAAAATTTTGAGTTTTTGTAAAAACATTTCCAAAGCAACTTTTTACGTCGAATTTAATGGTGTAAATATATTTTTTTACAATCAATAGTTTAATAGTTATTAACAGAAAAATCGATGTTTTATATGGAACACCCTGTATATTTTTGAATAATTGAAAATAACTTTAAATTACCTTTCCAAAAAGATAGCACACTTAATATTTTGCTCGAGTTCTCTTCGAAATAAAGAGTTTTTAATAGTTCGCCAACTTTGAACAAGTAGGCTTAGGACGCCGCGGGGCGCGGCCTTGATAAAGAAAACAAATGCTTATTGGTAATTGTCAAATTGTGATTTTGGCTGTAAACACGCCGTAATTTAGTCAAATCTTTCAAATAAATATAAAATGAAATTTGAAAATTATGAAAAATGGGATATGATGTTTTATACAAGCCGGGGAGAATCCAGAAGCAGCAAGCAATTTATACCACAACCAATATCCAGAAAGAAGACAACCTTTTAAAGATATTTTTGGAAGATTGCGACATAACCTTATTAATAGTGGCCAGTTTAAGAAAAAAAGTTCAAAACAGTATATAACAAATAGGGATAAGAAGTTAGAAGAGATAGTAGTTTTAGGAGCCGTTCAAAATAATCCTAAAACGTCAACACGAAAATTGAAAACGTTAACAGGACTGGCAAGAACTAATGTTAGACGAACTTTAAAGAAATACAAATATAAACCATACAGGACCAGAAAAGTGCATCATCTTAGACCTGGAGATTTTGAACGCCGCATAGATTTTTGTCGGTGGTTTCTGGAAAAATGTAACCGTGTGCGCGATTTCCCACTGAATTGTATATTGACTGACGAAGCGTATAAGCTTGTGTCGGAATTTTAACGCCCTATATTCAGCTGTCGAAAAACCGCATTCAGATGAGCTAAATCAAGGAAGATTTGGGTTTAGTGTCTGGGCAGGTATTTTTAGAGGTAGGATTATTGGCCCGTTAATTTATGATGGTACCCTCACCTCTCAACGATATTTTCAAATTTTAAGGCAACAAATAGAACCCTTCATTGATAATCTACCTCTAATGGAACTCGGAAAAATATTTTTCCAGCAAGACGGGGCACCGCCTCACAACGCTGAAATTATTAGTAATTTTTTAGCAGATAACTTTGACAATAATTGGATAGCTAACCAAGGTCCCATCCGTTGGCGAGCGAGGTAACCGGACTTAACGCCCATGGATTTTTATCTTTGGGGAAGACTGAAGGACCTTATTTTTAAATTACCTATACGTTCTAGACGAGAATTAGAAGTAGCGGTTGTGCAAGGGTTTGCATCTCTCACCCGTCTTGAATTGATGAATTCTGCAAGAAAAGTCCGGAAACGGTCCCGTTTGTGCATAAGAGAGACCGGTCGACAATTCGAACATCTCCTGTAGCTAAATCTCTTGTGCTAGTTTATTACTTCTTATTGTTGTTTTTTTTTAGTTAATCTTATTCTAAATATAGTTTACATTGTTATAAAATTCGACATAATTCATTGTAAATATAAGTTTCATTTTATAAAATATTAGGTCTGCTATATTTTTGGAAAGGTAATTTAAAGTTATTTTCAATTATTCAAAAATATACAGGGTGTTCCATATAAAACATCGATTTTTCTGTTAATAACTATTAAACTATTGATTGTAAAAAAAATATATTTACACCATTAAATTCTACGTAAAAAGTTGCATTGGAAATGTTTTTACAGAAATCAAAATTTTCATAGCAAAAAGTTGCAGCGATTTTTAAAAATGCACTTTTTGAAAAACACCCTGTAACTCAGAAATGGTAACAGATATCGATGTGCGGTTTTTACCATTATGTTATTGACGAAAATTGAGCTCCAGACACCGACATTAATTTTCATCTATCTCCTTTAAAAATGGGAGTTTCCCTTTAAAAGTGCCCAATTTGGCCCACCCTGTACGTGTGAATTAAAAATGGTTTTAGTAATTAATACATCAGGTCGTCAAATAATAACAAAATATCAAAACGAAAACACGTTGTCGATGTATCTTAAATTTACAACGTAAGATTCGGGAAGAAATGGAAAATTTTATTATTTATTGATTAAGACAGTACTTACAGCATCAGATGAAATAAAGTAATCCTTGTCAATTTGTAAGAAATTAGTATGATTGGCTAATACACAACAAATGGCTAAAAAAACACCCAGACAAATTATAACGTACTTTGCCATATTGGATGTAAAATACTTCTTGCTTCTTTCTACAATGAGCCCTGAGTAGCTTTTTATATAAACGCCAACATTAAAGATAAAAAAACACTTGAAAGCACTTAAATTATCTAAAACATTTTTTTTATCATTTGCAATTTTCGGTTTTAATAAAAATGGTAATAAGAAAAAAATATATTTGTTTTGAGAACAATGTAATGGTGAAACAGCACTACACTTTCCTTATATTTTTTTTAATAACGAAAGAAAAAACCCAGCTTGTCGGTGGTTTAAATTTAACATTTAATTTTTATGAACAAATCTTTTATTTTTTTGTATCTGTTGTGTTAAGTAACTTAGGCTCTTCGGAATAAACGTGTACAAAATTTCATGACAGACTCCTTACATCAAAGCGGGTCTGGGGAAATTGTTTTGTTTAATTAGTAAAAACCGACAAAAATTTTAAGGAATATTGGCTTTTCTTGATTTATTAAAAAAGTGACAATTAATTAAAATACAAGGTTTTCTGCTAGATAGTCAGACTTTAAAAAAATACATTTTTGGTGGTATACCTAGTAATCAATTATAAAATAGTTAGAGCTTATTAAAGTGACATCATCTGTTAATATTTTTTCCAATATTTTTCATATATGATTAACTTATTGACAAACAAGGAATTTTTTACCGGTAACTAAATGTATCAAGAATCTACTTTAACTCTTTAATAACCTTCGTTGACTAGGTTGTTTTGAAAAAAGTTTGACATAAATTTTATTAAAAAATATTAGTACAAAGCCAAAAAGTCTCGGGCAAATGGCAAAATATGTGCTAAATATTTCTATTAACTCTTTAAAAACTATACTTTAATATCTAAAGGTTGTCTGTGGTGACTGGAGTACTGTTAACTTTTTTTTGAATCGCCCCACAAAAAGTCATCTATCTAAATCTGGAAAATGTGGTGGTTATTTTACTGGTGTATTATTTTTTATTGCAATGCATTGGTTAAGATACTGGTCAAGTACATAAATATTGCTGAACAGTAGTGGTGTCGAAAAAGTAACTATTCGTTAGTCGAGTACTCGTTACTTGCACGGATCCGAAGTAACGAATACAAAAGTTGCCATCAAAAAGTTACTCGAGTACTCGTTTGGATCAGTTAGGCTACTGAACCGATTCGGACCTTACATCTAACTGATATTAGTAAATGTGTTTGATATTCGGTATGTTCGTTACACCTCGCTACCTGATCCGAAAGACGCGTCACGTAGAAGGCTGCGAAAATGTTTCCTAGAAAGCCTAGAGCCACCTATCAATGAGTAACTAAAATGATTAATCATTTTGGATTGCAGGTTACATTTTAGTCATTTTACATTATTCTTTAAATAATGTTTGTATAGTTAAAACTGTATCCGTATAATTATGTTGGCAGTTCGATTATAATAAAGAAATCAATAACGATAATAATAAGTTAAAATAATTTTTACATGGCAATCTTGGCATATATAATGCCATCTTAAAGACAAATAATTTATATATTTACAAATACGGCCTTGTAACTATATTGTTATTGTACATTTAAGTACTAATTATTATTTAACCAAAGATTTGTCATATTCACACAACAGATCTCAACACCTGCGAATTTAACAATACGTACCGACAGGTAAATTAAGCGAGTACTCGAGTAACGGATCCGAAGTAACGAATACTCACATAAAAAGTAACGGAAACTCAAAGTTACTGAAAAGTAACGATATTTTACACCACTACAAAACAGCAACGACAAAATGGGTTGGGTACCATCATGCATATACCAGTTTCTTTTATGAGTTTTATAGTAGAATTGATTATACATTTTATTATTGTTATTGATATTATTATATAATTTTTATTATAAGTATGATATTATATATATATATATTATATAAATATATATATTTATATATATATATATAATATTTATATTATATATATATATATAATAAATATATAATATAATTATATATTAATATATTATATATATATAATTATTATAAATAATATATTTTAATATTAAATGTATATACTAAAATATAATATAATATATAATAAAAAATATCTATCCTTACCTACATTCCTAAACTCTATTCAAAACATTTTTAAAATGAAAATATTACAGTTTGCCATAAGGGCCACAATTTACTTAAAAATTATCTTCAAATCTCGAGCAAAATTGAAAAAACAAAAACAGCCATATTATATATGAAATTCCTTGCAAGGACTGTGATAACGTTTACATAGGACAAACAAGCCAATATTTAAAAACAGACTAAATAGTCATAAATACGACAAACGCAACAAAACTGCTCTAACAAACCACTCCACCGAAAAAAACACACTTTTGATTTTGAAAATACAAAAATTTTAAAAACAGAAACAAATACACAAAAAAGAGAATTCTTAGAAATGGTTTTTATTCAAAAAAACAAAAAGGCAATAAACACAAAGGCAGACACAAAGAATTTACGTATGCATTATTGCAATCTCATTAATAATTAAAAAGAAAAAAATACACAACATAACCAGTATATAATAATACTTAGATATAAAATATAAAAAAACACATTTATTAAAATAAATAAAAAAAAAATCTTTTACTACTGCCCCAAGATGACCACACACAAAAATAAAACAAATATCTATATTATTATCTATATGCAAAGAACTCTACCTCACTGCTATTTTAAAATATATTTTACAGTTTTTTACAGTTCTTGATATTAAACACATATTTATTCTTTTTGGTAAAATGGTAAGATGGTGCTAGTAGTTCTATAAACTATCAAAAAATAAATAATAATTAAAAAAATAAATAGTTGAAACGAAGACCGTTTTATCGTATATAACTGTTTTAAATGTTAAGTGTTTGTTTGTCACTTCAAGTTTTAAATGTTCATTACACAACAACAAAAATGAGTGTTTTTCGTGAGAAACCCCTTACGTTTTAAGGTAAGATTAAATTTTGATATATTTTATAGGTAAAATTTCAATCAAAAATTTTGTTTGCAGATTGATTTTTGTTATGAAAAAATATATATATATATATATATATATATATATATATATATATATATATATATATATATATATATATATTTTTTTATATAATATTATTTTATTTTATATATATTTTTATATATATATATAATAATATAATATATATATTTTTATATATATATATATATATATATATATATATATATATATATATATATATATATATATATATATATATATATATATATATATATTTATTAGTCTGTAAGTGGACCCCATTTATTGCTTTAAATATTCAAATTGAAAAAATGTTTTATACAAAATATTTTGGTTTTTGCTGCTCTATATTTTGGAAACAACGTTATGTATACAGGGTGTATCAAAAAGCCCGTACAAGAAAAAAGCTAATTTTTTTAAATGACTAGAGAATTTTTGTTTTCTACATAAAATTCTAAATATTTTTATCTGGCATATCATATCCCTATATTTAATTGTTTACGAGATATTCTCGTTTAAATACAAATTTAGAATGAAAAAATCCGCTCATCACTTAATGTTGTTTTACGTTTCTATGGTTTTAGCGGTTTTTGTAGAGTGACAAAACAGCCATTGTAATAATTTATAAGTAATTAGATATCACATGACGAGTAGAAATAGGTAAAACCTTAAACAAGAAGAAAACGATTAAAATAATTTTTTTTACAGATTAATAAAACTGTCATTTTGACATTTTTATTAATCTCTATAGCATATATGGTTATAATGCAACTCTCAAAAAACCGCTGAAACCATAGAAACGTAAAACAACATTAAAAGATGAGCGGATTTTTCCCTTCTAAATTTGTATTTAAATGCGAATATCTCCAAAACACTTGAATATAGTGATATAATATGGTAAATAAAAAATATCTAGAATTTATGCAGAAAACAAAAATGTAACCAAAAATATAGAGAGTCATTTAAAAAATGAACTTTGTTCTGGTACGGACTTTTGATACACCCTGTATACATAACGTTGTTCGCAAAATATAGAGCAGCCTAAAAAATTTTTGATAAAATTTTTCCCAATTTGAATACTTAAGCAAAAAACGGGTCCCTTCACAACTTATTTTATATATATATATATATATATTATATATATATATATATATATATATATATATAAATAACTAAAATATTTTATATAAATTTTAATATATGATATACTAACAATATATATATATATATATATATATATATATATATATATATATATATATATATATATATATATATATATATATATATATATATATATATATATATATATATATATATATATATATATATATATATATATATATATATATATATATATATATATATATATATATATAATATATATATCAGGGTGGCCAACCGGTCGATCGCAACTATTAGCCCAGTCATTCGTGGCAGGACACACAATATTAACGCGAAGAACAGACTGAACTGAACTACTCTGTTTTATTTAAGATTTCAAGAAATATGTAATTGGTAGATCGCACAGGGTGTCGTCAGTGAACAGAAGATCTTGCGTCAAATCAAGTTGGCCACCCTTGATATATACTGTGTGTCTACTTAAGTAGAAGTGAAAAACTTTTTTATTATTAATTTTACGAAAAAAGTTATTCTTAGTACTGCATGGTCTTTAACCTATAATGCAGCCATCAGATATCAATTTTTTTTAGTCGTATACAAGGTTCCTAAAGAAATATTAATTTGGCTCAAGAGTAAATTACCTTTATTTTTGACAATATCGAAAATTGTTATTAAGCAAACTTGATCAGAACTAAAAATTACGTTTAAATTTGCAATTACATCCAATAACATGTAAAAAAATTATTTTCTTTTTTATCTACAATAGCAATACAAATATTTGTAACGTTAATTAAGTGGAATTTAGGATGCATTGATAAATAAATGATTTCCTTATAGCAAAAATTGTTTGGCAGTGAACGCCTATGGCGTAGAGATTTTGCAAATAGCTAACTATAGAAAATCCTTAAATTAACTTAAACTTTACAAAATACAAAATTACTAAAACAATAAATGAATCTAATATTTGCATTGTCCACAAAAAAATTCTAGTCGATTGTCTGCTTTTTTTAACTTTGGTGATTTTGTCTTTCAAGAGATATATTTTTAAGAACAAGAACTTTTTTATATAACCAAAAGTTATATAACAACAGCTTTTCTTGCATATCTGTAGCGGTTGTGGGCGTAAATTTCTTTTATTTATCAAACCTGCAAAAAATAGGGGTGAGGCAGAGAGTAGGAGTAAAAAAACGATGCTGATAAGTATACTGATAAAAAAGTAGAAGACTAATTTAATTATGATTCCGAATTTTATTCTTAGAACCAAACAAATGGTCCCAGCGACAATTCAATTTTCAGGTTCTTGCACTGAAATATCTAGAAAGAGGTACATTAAAAAGACACAACACCGCGGAATACTCGGACATGGGGACTTAAATGAGGACATTTTTTTGGGATGCCTGCGTTAAATGGTATATAACGCAGGCATCAAAAAGATCAAGAAGTGCCACTTAAAGTTTCCAAAATCAGTAGTCGGACACCCTCATGTGAAAAGGGTACGCCTGTATCAAATTAAAATGGTTGGTAATATGCGCTTTACTGGGTGCTTCAAATATGGTAGTTCCTTTACTGTTTCCAGTAAACCAAGTGCCCCAAGTGTAATGGTCACATATGGAAAACATAAGAGATACAGTGCCACATTTGATGTAAGTCCCAAATAGAAATGATACAAGTAACAAAGCCGCCGTGCCTCTATAGTGTACGCTAGTGCCCCCTAGAAATAATTGTCACAACTGATGGAAGTTCCACGATGTATTGCCACAATATTGAAACCTTCCACCTACCTAAGAAAAAGTATTTTGTTTTTTGGTACATTTTTATGAGTACACTGATAGACAAGAGTATATTGATTAAATAAATTATATTTTTATTTTTGTTTTTCATGCTACCATTACTTTTTACATATGTAATATTGTGCAGTATCACAAACTGCTGCAAGCCATGCTCCGGGTTCTGCAGGAGCTGCGACTTTATTATAGATTAGGCAACAACTTGGTGTAGTACATGCTGGTTGACCGGTGGCCCAGACACTGTATTCGGTGAGGTTTCCGGAATCAATCCAATACCAGGCGCTGTTTGCTAGCCGAATTCCTCCAATCCAAAAACCAACTAGAACAAAAAAATAAATAATTATTATTACATAAAATCCAAGCAAAAAGTTGCAGAAAATATTTTTTCCACGACCAGAATAATTATTATAATTAAACTACCAAGAAATTCACTATTTTGTAAAAACAATTTTCTAAATTGTAATTTTTTTTTATCCTTACTACCTGCTTTGTTTGTTAGTGACATTGATAAGTTTCTGAGTACCATAAGAATTCTAAAAACCAAGGATGTTCTAATAAACACCGCAAATACAGAGCTGCAACGCATAACAAACTGGATTGATGGCAGGCAATTAAAGCTGACGCCAAAAAACAGAGGCTGTGCTTTTAACCACCAAACAAAAGATAGGACCAATTGCTTTTAACATACAAGGTATAACGGTTAATCTTAGCCAATCAATAAAATACCTTGGATTGTGGCTAGACACAAAATTAACTTTTGCCAAACACATCAAAATGGTAATTGAAAAAGCTGCGGAAACCGCAATAGCACTAGGATGACTTATACCAAATATTGACGGCCCCAGATCATTAAGAAGAAGAATCCTGGCAAGGGTTGTACACTCGATCCTGTATGGCTCACCAGCTTGGCACAATGTGGTGGAAAATAAAAAAAAACTCCTGCAGAAACTAACCCCACTACAAAGAACTATATCAATTAGAATATAGAATATGCAGTGGCTATAAAACAATATCAATTAAAGGAGTGTATATCATTGCGGGAGTCCCTCCCGTCGAATTTTAAATAAAAATGGAAGAACGGAACTTATGGGCGATGGAAATATAAACCAATACCCAACATTCAAAGGTGGGTTAATAGACCCTATGTTGAAGTGGATTATTTCCTGACACAGGCATTGTCGGGCTACGGCTGCTTCCAAAAATACCTTTACAATAGAAGGTTAACAAACACTGCTGCAAATACTGCTGTCAGGAAGATGATGCGGAGCATGCGCTGTACAACTGTCCTAGATGGGAAGAAGAATGAATAGTCTATCTTCATGAGACGGGAAATCTTACAGTCGATAATATGATGGAGAGTCTAACAAAGGAAGAGCAAACGTGGAATTATACTTATCGAACCATAAGGCCCATAATCGAAACCAAAGAGGCAAAAAGCAAAGGCTAAAATACCGATAAAAAAACAGAAATGTTCATTGTAATATACATAGTCCATAAACCTAGAAGTAATTTGTTCTCAAGGTAAGGCATATTACGTTGAAGCAATGCGAAAGCGGATTCCGACATAATATGTTTAGTGGAAAGTAGGAGAAGGGTTTAGTGGGTCCGGAGTCCCACACTACCCAGAGCGCTAAATAACCAATGCTCTGGGGGGTGTTCAGATATGCATTCCTAATCTCTACTAAAAAAACATATGAATGAAATATAAAAATGTTTATTTAGATTCGTTAAATCAAAGTGTGCTTATAAAACGGACCCGGTCTTCTATTCATTCGGTCATTCTATTGACCACAAACGTAACAACTCGGCTATAACAATTTAGGAGCAGAAAAGAAACATAAAGAATAGGTTACTCAGAGTGTACATGTGCTACAAGAGACGTCAAGCACAGCCATCCTACAGTAAGACGTTGAATATAGCGGTGTCACAGACAAATTTATATGGTCAAACTACAGATTTATTATTGGAAATAATTATATTACAAACTCTATTTCTGATTAATTTGTAGCTACTTATGATCAAAAAAATTACGTTTTTTTTAACTTAAGTATTAAAAATATTTTTTTAATCCTATCTATTAAAAGAAGAACCGCAGTATAACATTTCTTCCTCGCACCAACGAGCTAATTAGTCTACGGGAGGGGTTGACTGATTAGGACGCAGAACGGGGTATATATCCCTCTCATCGACCTATCAGCTCCCTTGCACGCTTCTTTGCTCTGCTAGGCGGCAGGGCTGTCTCTAGTAGGTATATGCTTACAGAAGTTAGTCGTCCTTATCTCCTCCGGGAAGACTATGTTTGACAACACTGATATTGAGAAGCTTAACATTTGTTTCAAAAGTGGCGCTTTGATTTGTTTTGCCTCAAGAAGATATATTATGTGATGTTTAGTGCGCTCTTTTCAGTGCCAAATCAGTATTGACATACACAGTATGTCCGCGGATGCGGTTAACAAGAGGACAAATGGACCAAAAATTGAAAGATACGAAAAAAAGTCATTCTCGATAAAAATTTTTGCTTATCAAAACAATATGAACTACGATGAAAAAATGAAGTCTTATTATACAGGGCGTCTCAAAAATGCCAAATCCTAAACAACACATCAGTACTTTAATAAAGTCAATGTGTGGTGTGCTATTTTATATTACGGTATCACTGGGCTCTATTTTTTCGAAGGTACTTGTAACAGAGCGAGCTGTTTGCAACTACTGGATACATTTTTTGCGATAATCTTGTAGAGCTGCCCCTGAATTATCGCAACGCAACCTATTTTCAACTTCTCAGACGATGGGTGTCCTGCACTTTGGACTGGAAACGTCAAAGAATGACTGAACAAAAAATTCGGTGTAAGATGGATAGGAAGAATGGGGCAGATTTATGGGGTAAGAGCCCCTATCTGCTTTGCCAAACTTTTATTTCCTTTTATTTTAAATCCAATTTACCTATTTTAAAAAATTTTTAAAA
>JAHBCN010008184.1:0-30000 GCA_019359885.1 Listronotus oregonensis
TGGTTATTACAATATTACCTGTAGTATGCAATTACGACTGAAAAGTGAACAAAATGTGTTACTATCAGCTCTTTAATCAGCAATTAACTGAAGTGAAAGATAAAAAACGTTGTTTTCTTCTTTCCTTTTTTCACAATGTAAAATCTCCACTTTGTATAGATTATAATTACTTCATTTTATTATAGTCATAAATGTTAATTATAATATCTACAATAATAAAATGAAGTAGCTGTAACTTTCACGTAAAGTGCTTGACTAATTACTCTGTTTCTGTATAAAAATTCTCCTCGCAAAACTAATATCAAAGATAATACTACTGTAGTAGTATTATCTTTGCTAATATGTTATTTCAATAATTTCTACCTATGTTTACCCTTACACTGATTTTTAAATTGCCATATCTCGTACATCAAAATCGTAAGAACAAAAAAATATATCATCGTTATCCCGGAAGGAAAGTGACATAACCCAAAAACTTAGTTTTGAAAAAATGATCAACAAAAAATCTAATTGTAAGATTTTCAAGGCGTTTCTTTGAAGCTCTGAAAAGAACACCCAAATTTAAAAAAAAAGTTTTCGACAATTTCGTGGTAAGTCTCAGAATTCCTATTATTTCAAGTTATAATTTAGAATTTTACCTTTAAAATCTGGCTTGTATCTCAGAATTTTAGAATTCTAAGATATAAGTTAGAATTTTAGGGTTGAATTCCGAGTTTTAACTTAGAATTTTAAAAGTCCGAGTTCATCTCAGAATTTTGCCTATTTCATAACATTGTTAGGGGTGAATAAATTTCGGCGCAAAATAAAAAGTAAGTTTTAATTTACGCTTTTAATAAAGTGATTTAAAGCTACATTATCTACAAGAAAAACACAATAAAATAAACAAATAAAACCTACGTATGTGAAGGATAAATAAAACTAACCAAAACAAACCGGAATGTTTTCTGAGTCAGGTTCATGTGAATGCTGTTGATTTGAAGAAGTTAATACTCTATCAGAAGAAACTCTGAATAATAATGGCTTCTATACCCAGGGGTATGCGGATGATATCACTATACTTGTCGTGGGGAAGCATAACAAAATAACCTCGGAGCTTATGCAAAGGGCACTGAGAATTGTGGAGGGATGGTGCAACAAGAAAAACCTTACTGTTAATCCTGGCAAAACTGCGCTAATACCCTTCACTAGACGAAAAAAGCTGGATGATTTAATATCTCCTCACTGATTTAATATCTCCTCACTTCTTCGGTACCACACTCGGCTATGTCTAGGAGGTAAAGTCTCTTGGATTAACTCTGGATTCTAAGTTAACCTGGAATCCACATATGCAGAATGTGATTAATGAGGGCAAAATGGCTCTAATGGCTACCAAAAGAGCTGTGGGGAAGAATTGGGGATTTCAGCCACACATAGTGCACTGGTTGTACACTGCTGTGGTAAGACCCATGATAACCTACGGTTCAACTATCTGGTGGCCAAAAATAGAACAGAGAAAAGCGGAGCTGGAGTTATCTAAACTCCAGCGACTAGCATGTCTCTGTATAACGGGAGCTATTAGAAGCACTCCAACTGCAGCCATGGAAACCCTACTAAGCCTCCCCCCTCTTGATATAATTATTAAGGCGGAGGCGAGGATTGGGGCATACAGGCTGAAATGTAACGGCAACTGGTGCTCTGGGCCTGCCCTAGGACACACCAGAATAACGAGCAGTATCACAAATCCAATATTTGAGATGAGCAGTGATACAATGCCAAAACGGATAAATACACACAGACCATACAAAACCCAGCTTACCTGGGGCGGGAGTGAGCGATCTCCTGGTCAGTCTCGGAATTTGGTTTGGTATACCGATGGATCCAAGACTGACAATGGAGCCGGCGCAGGAATACATGGTACGACCCCCAGGTTTAATGCTTATGCTTCCCTGGGGAAATATGCCACTATTTTCCAGGCGGAAATATATGCCATTGAACTTTGTCTGTGAGAGAACTTGAGGAGGAGATATAAGGGCAGGGACATTACTGTCTTCTCTGATAGTCAAGCAGCCATAAAAGCTTTGGCATCTCAACAAGTCAACTCAAGGTTGGTTTGGAACTGTCTGCAATGCCTCCTAAACCTGGCTAACCACAACAAAGTTACACTTTCCTGGGTGCCAGGACACAGGGAATACAGGGCACTGAAAATGCAGACTCCTGGCCAGGCGAGGCTCCGCAGCAATGTTTGTGTGTCCTGAACCTGTTTTTGGAATACCAAAAGCCTCGGTTCGTGGCTACATGACTCGGTGGATTCAAACACAACATCATCATACTGGAACCACATTCCAAGGCAACATCACAGTAAATCAATGTTGGACTCACCATCGAAAGCATTGACAAGTGAATTACTAAAACTAAATAGGAATCAGATTAGAATAGTGACAGGATTAATAACCGGACACTGCACTCTAAGAAAACTTATGCACACTATGGGCATCTATAGAGAAGAACCCATTTGCAGACTATGTGACGAAGAGGAAGAGACAGCCTCTCACATCATATATGAGTGCCCTGCACTTACATACTGGAGAACAAATCAAAACCTCATGGTGGACACTAACCACCAGGAGGCTGGAAACCAGAAAAGAACAGTAAAAGGGCTACTACACCTGTCTAAGGTGTCAAACCTTTTTAACTGAAACAAATACACAAGAGATACAACAAGCCCTGTAGGCTGCAGTGTCGAGGCGGACAAAACCTCAACTTGTGTATTTATTTTATCAATCAATCAATCAATCAACTCCGAGAGTTTTTAAGTAAGAACTGCACGCATCTTTATAACACCTGTATTTTGTTTTTCCTGAAGACATTTCTTTACTATTACACAGTCACACAAAAAAAAGGTGGGTATACTTTTCATAAGACGTATGTTTTTCGTAGTAATTTTGCTTTTTGATTATGAATCCGTGTTTAAAATATTATTAAAAATTAACCAGAAAAAACTATTTTTTTGCATTCAGCCTTACAGTTTTATATAAAAGGACCTGCTGAATCCACGACCAAAATTAGGCTAGCGCGTATAATTTTTTCTGTCCTCAAAAAACGGACTAGAAATCACTATTTTCAAATCTTCGCGGATCTTGCTCATATTTCGTATTTGGGATATTTTTGGTCGCTAATTACGAATCTGAACTCAGATTCTAAAAATTTAAGATGTCGGATTCAAAACGGCGGATGTGTTTTTCAAGATGACAAAATCAACGAATTCAAGCCAAATTTCGTATGAGGTGATTTTTGAGGTTGCTGATTCCGAATCTAAAGTCAAATTTAAAACATCCATGATGGCGGATCCAACCTGGTGAATAAAATAAGCAAAAACAACAGATTAGAGATATATTTGTTATATGCAAGTAGTGATGAGCGAGACCGGTCTTGGTCTTGCGGTCTTGGTCTTGGTCTTGCAGCAAGACCAAGACCGAGACCAAGACCAAGACCGCCTTCTCGCTTGCAAGACCAAGACCAAGACCGGGGTATGCAAGACCAAGACCAAGACCAAGACCAAGACCGAGGGGTGCAAGACTACGCAAGACCAAGACCGACCTGCAAGACTCTTGCACTTTTGTCACTTTTTTTTAATTATAATATTCAATTTTTATATTCAATATACAGAGGTATTTCTTACAGATATGACACATGACAAAAAATATGTCGAGAACTGCCTAAAATGGCGATTATTTTATGAGTAACAGGTTTTTTTAATAAAATAATAATTAAATCGATCACTTCGTTTTTAATAAAATTATCTAAAAACGATAACCAGTAGATTCAGTAACATGTTTCAACAATAATAAAATTGTGACTCAATGGTCCGACAAAGCTCGATATCTCCAAAACCGTTTACGACAGAGAAAAACTAAGAGTACAAAAGTTATAGAAGCTGAAAATTACTTACCCATTCCTAATGTTTTTTTTTAATTAGGTATCTAGTGATGCCACTTACTGGATCAAAAATTTCCAAAATCCAGGAAAACATTATTTTTGTGCCACACTGTAAGAAGTGGCATCATTAGATTGCTCCTTTAAACTAAGATATAAATGTAAAAGTTATGATTTAATAAAAAATATATTTGTCATTTTATATAGGAATACTTTTAATATAAATGGATTTTAAATTTCACTTCCGGTTTAGACGGAAAAGTCAAAACAATGCCAAAAGTATAATGATTGCGTCATTTTTGTCAAAACCGAAAATGATATATAAAAAACCATCTACGTCGACATTGTACCTATATGACAGTTCAAGAATTTCCAGCATAACATACAGGGAAGCGATTTTTTTAAATGAATTTTTTGCTACAATTTTTCTATTTTAGGTTAAAAGCTAAAAATAAGGAAGTTTTCTTGAGTGGTAGTGGATTTTTTGGAAAATTCTGAAAAAGAAAATAATTTTACATTTTACGCCTTTTTTCTATAATTTTTGTATATTCAGTTTTTTACCATTATGAACGGTTTCGGATATATCGATCTTTGTCGCACTATCGAGCCATCTTGTATATGCAGAATGTTTATAAAGTATTTGTACAAACTTTGTACGGCAAATGTTTGACTAATTTGAACATAGAAAGTTTATTTGAACTGAAAAGCTTTCTAAATACCTTTTTTTTAATTAGAAACCAATGTTTACATATCAGAATCATTTTCATGGAAATTTCACATCTGGTTGAAATTAAAAGTTTTTTTCTGCCCTCAGAGTACTCAGTATTGTAATTTTATATGCTTCTTCAAAGAAAATTTAAATATTTCCTATCACTAAAATGAAGCGCTATAAATAAATAAACCCCTACATTTAAAATATCCTTTTTAATCAAATAATTTTAAAATTTTAAAGCAAAAAATATAGTCTCCATCTTTGTTTATTTGTAAGTATTAAAAAAATTTATATTTTATTTAAGATTGCTTAATTTAAATTATTACTACCAAAAAAAAAGCAAGACCAGCAAGACTCTTGCAGCAAGACCAAGACCAAGACCAAGACCGGGTGGTGCAAGACCAAGACCAAGACCTTCTTTGGGCTTGCAAGACCAAGACCAAGACCAGACTTGCAAGACCAAGACCAAGACCAGACTTGCAAGACCAAGACCAAGACCAAGACTAGCCCGGTCTTGGTCTTGGTCTTGCTTTGCTCATCACTATATGCAAGCTTACAAATTTAAAGTAAATATTTAAAATTCAACATGACGAACAAAGTTTCAATTAGCCAATAGCACTTTTAAAAAACGAACATAATAAAGCCAGCACCAATTTTCAATTATTTCAATAGTGGTTTTTGAATCGTTTGTTATGTTTCTGAAATTTATATTCGCCTAAATTTGCGTAAATCAAATTTGTCTTGAGTCTGTTGTTTTTGCTTATTCTATTCACCATATTGGATTCGCCATCATCCGCCAATTTGACTTCAGATTCAGAATCAGCAACCTCAAAATACACATCATACGTAATTTGGCTTAAACCTGTTAATTTTCGAAAAAATTATTTGCTATTTAAAAAAATGCATTCGTCGTTTTAGATCTTACATATTAAATTTTAAGGATTTAAATTTAGATTTACAATCAGCGACCGAAAGAACTACGCTATACAAAATAAGGGCTAGATTATTTAAAAATATTGATTTCTATTCCGTTTTTTTAAGTTAAAAAAAAAACTACAAGGGCTACCTCAATTTTGGTCGTAGATTTGGATTCAGTAGGCCTTTTTACATAAAAATTAAAATGGGGTATTTTCACTCAATTGATATTGATAATGTTTTTATAAAAAAAAGTAGAAACACAATTAAGCAAAACCTGCTAAATAACACGGAAAAATACAAACCCCTTTTTTCTATTTAAGGTTTAATTATCATTGTAATTTAAATACCCCCATCCCAACCAATCAAATCAACATGGATGCCAAGTCTGTTTAGGAACTATCGATATCGACAATCGTTCGATTTTAACGAAATGCAAAAATGCGAAAGCTTTTTAGACTTTACACTAAAAAAAGCCAGACTACCTAAATAGTTTAAATTGGAATAAAATAAAAATTTACATCAAAATGGTTTTCACAACAATAATAGGCATTTTCTTTGGGCATTTTCTCAATACCTACAGCAGACACCAGGCTTTTTTTCTATCGCTTGTTTTTGAAGAGAAAAGAAGAATAAATAATACAATACACTTTTTCATTTTGAAAAAAATAACGGAAATTTACTCGGGTAATTATTGATATACGGTTTTCTTCTTTTTTTGGGATTATATGGTAAAATTTTTATATAGTCATATTCCAGTGTCCTTGGGGATTGCAAATATACTCCCGGGAGAAGAGAAATTATGTGTTTTAATTTTTTTTTTTTTATTTAAAAATTTTAAAAAATTACCATTATTTTCTCCATATAATGCAAAAACCCCCCATTATGACAAGGCGTCAGCGTGCAGTGTTGCCAAATCAGGGTCTTTTCGAATACGTTCCCGCTTTTTTTCCGTCTAAAATATAATTGGGAAAAAAAAAAAGCCGCTTTAACAACCAAAATTAACCATGACCAACGTTTAGACAAATTCAAGAGCCCCTAGTCGGTCATGGTTGTTTTGGTAAGAAAAACAGCTTTTTTTTTTTATCCCAATTATTTTTTAGACAGAACCAAAATATCAAAATTTGATGGCCAAAAATTATTAAGCCCGGGCAAACTGAATACTTATTTTGAATTTGACAATGTAAAAAAGAAATGTTTATCAGATATTAGATTTATTTCTAACCAAATATTTTTAAATTTTAAAATTTAAAAAAGTTTTTTTTTTCGATTTTCTGCGTATTTTGTCAATAGATTTTGTTTCTGTGTTTTATGTTTAACTAAATAATTATCAATTTATACGTTTTACCCGCCCAGCACTCAAATTCACCCAAGATCCAGTAAGTTTATTTGGTTGAAAAAACAAAAATTAAACACAATTTCTCTTCTCCGGTAGTATATTTGTATCCCAAAGGATACTTAAATGTAATTTTTTTTAAAAAAAAATCATAAAATCCAAAAATAGCAGAAAACCGTATATGCAATTGTTCCCTTTACTCGTAAAAGGGTTTATATCAAGGAAAGTTTGCGATAATAATAACTATAGTAATAAATTGGAATATTTGGAAAGAACACACACTATTTACAAATTGAAATTGTAAATATTAGAGGTTACAGGTTATACAGGTTGACATTGACAATATGACAATTGACAGGAAACGCCAACTTTGTAGATGTTGCGCATATCGATATTTGATGACAGGTGTATCGAATAACAAAAAGCTGAAAACAAAGCAGAAATTCCACCAATAAAAAATTTAGGGCCGTGACGTCACGGGCCTACAAAATTCAAACTTAAAATTGATTTTTAAGGCTTTTCCGAAGGCCAAAAAAATCGGGGAAAAAAAATTTTTGGCCTTTATTTTCATGTGGCTTTGCAATAAACTAATAAAAAAATCATGAAAAACGCCTATTGAATGTAGAAGGAGAAAATCCAATTTTTTCTCGTTAATTTTCATTAATTTTTACTACTTGTCAGCAGTTTTTTGAGGTTAGAAAAAAATGATGACGTGATGGCAGAATTCCGACCCCGGATTCGTAATCAGAACGCAAAATTACTGCGGAAAACATGTCTCATGAAAAGTATATCCAGCCTTTTTTTGTGTGGCTATGTTATCTGCATAGATATTAACTACAATACACCTTGTTAATAAAATACATAATCTTATTAGTTCAAATTCCAAGAATGTTTTATTGCTCATATGTTTCTTGGTAGGTACATGCTCGAAGATTTCAACAGTCAACAGTCTCTTTAACTTCACTGTTTATCTGTTTTTATTGCTTTGTGGTTCTCAGCGATCAATTTCCTAGTTTTGAGTTATCAAAAGAAAAAAATCCAGACACACCGGCTATGAAACGAGGTAAAAAGTTGGAGAATGATATGAAAAAGATTGTTAGTTGCAAAGAAGACCTATACAAATTATGTTTAAAATGGCAAACCAACACAAATATTATGTGCAGATGCAGTTACAAATGCACCTTACAGGATTAAAAAAGAGGTACTGATGGTGTATAGCGAATTGTAATTTTAGCACAAAAAAATCCCGAAAAACTTAGAGGTACATATTTTCTGATGATGATTTCTATGTAACTGACTTTCCAAAAGTTCTAGTGTCATTGTGGAAAGAAAATGTGTATTGTGTATCTATAATGAAATTTTGTTGTTTACTGTTTGCTGATACGTGACGTCACGAGCTACGCCATGATACAATTGAGAGTTTTGGCGGATATTTACAACTTTAAATTTAAATCGTATTGTTATCCCACCAAACCTTTATTTCTTGCAAATAATATATTATTTGACAATAGCAGATAGTTCCAAACATCATTAAACAGTTTTCATGCCTATTCCAGTAATCCTCAAAAAACATATTCTCCAGGTAAAATCTTGACCTAAATTATATTTTTCCTTTGAAAAACTATTCCGTTCTTATTGTTTACCGCAACACGGCCAATTATATGATTACGCCTTAAATTGTTTTTGTTATTAGCTCTTCCATTCAAGGTCTAACAAGACTAACAACAAAATAATAGAGCCCTTGTTCTGCGTACAATGCATAATGGCAGCCAATGGGGCGTAAGTGGCGCCCCTTTTCAATTGGCCGCCTCCGGCCAATCCCGGACTAATTAGCTGATGAGAGAAGCCGGAGAAAAGCTCGGTCTGTTTCCGGTTTTCGCAGTAAGGACCATAATAAAAGGGCCAATGATGCATGACACAGGGGGATATATTAATAAGACAATACCTGGTGTGCCATGTTTTATATCTATTTTTTTATACTGGGTGTTTTTAAAACTTAAAAAAAGTAGCATCTTAGTTGAAAAAGAAAACAGTTAGTTGTATAAGTAAATTATATTAAATTTGTGCAATTTTTAAAAGATATGTTAATTTAAAATAATGATCTTCTTGCTTTAAATAAAAAACTGTTGTTCGAAATTTCAAAAATTTAAAACAAAATTCAAATAGACCTGTTACAAATTTATTTTTACCTTATATTCCTGGCTTATCAAATAAAATTTAACGAATAGGTAATAAATTTAACATTCGTATCAAATTTAAAACAAAAAAAAACTATTAGATTTCAATTAACAAAAACAAAACTGTACAATATTAACGAAAATACAAAGAATGTTATTTATAAGATCTCTTGTGAAATTTTAGATGGGTGCAACTTCCAGACCATTAGCCAAACGCATAAAAGAACATCGAAGATACATTAAAATCACATAATTCCACAAATTAAAAATTTGTCAACCAGAGCTGTCGGTAACTGAATTAAAATATTTAAAAAATCGTATTCAATTACTTCTCAGTAATTGGACTACTTTAATTCAATTATTTTTTTTAGTGATGAGCAAAGAAAAACCCAAAAGACCAAGACCGGGCTAGTCTTGGTTTGGTCTTGATCTTGCAAGTCTGGTTTGTCTTGCAAGCCCAAAGAAGGTCTTGGTCTTGGTCTTGCACCACCCGGTCTTGGTCTTGGTCTTGCTGCAAGAGTCTTGCTGGTCTTGCTTTTTTGGTATAATAATTTAATTTAAGTAATCTTAAATAAAAAATTTTTTTAATACTTTAAATAAATAAAGATGGAGATATATTTTTCTTTAAAATTTTAAAAGATACCAATTTTAACCTTACATGTACATTTAAATTATTTGATTAAAAAGGATATTTTAAATGTAGGGGTTTAGTATTTTATAGCGCTTCATTTTAGTGATAGGAAATATTTAAATTTTCTTTGAAAAAGCATATAAAATTACAATACTGAGTACTCTGAGGGCAAAAAAAAACTTTTAATTTCAACCAGATGTGAAATTTCCATAAAAATGACTCTGATATGTAAACATTGGTTTCAAATTTAAAAAAAAAAGGTATTTAGGAAGCTTTTCAGTTCAAATAAACTTTTTATGTTCAAATTGGTCAAAAATTTGCCTTACAAAGTTTGTACAAATATTTTATAAACATTCTGCATATACAAGGTGGCTTGATAGTGCGACAAAGATCGATATATCCGAAACCGTTCATAATGGTAAAAAACTGAATATACAAAAACTATAGAAAAAAAGGGGGTAAAATGTAAAATTATTTTCTATTTCAGAATTTTTTCCCAAAAAATCCACTATCACTCAAGAAAACTTTCTTATTTTTTTGCTTTTAACCTAAAATAGAAAAATTATAGCGAAAAATTCATTTAAAAAAATCGCTTCCCCGTATATTATGCTGGAAATTCTTGAACTGTCATATAGGTACAATGTCGACATAGAAAAGGTTTTATATCATTTTTGGTTTTGCCCAAAAAAGACGTCATCATTATACTTTTGGCATTGTTTAGACTTTTCCGTCTAAACCGGAAGTAAATTAAAATCCATTTATATAAAAAATATTCCTATATAAAATGACAAATATATTTTTTATTAAACCATCCACATTTATATCTTAGTTTAAAGGGGCAATCTAATGATGCCACTTCTTACAGCGTGGCACAAAAATAATGTTTTCCTGGATTTTGGCAATTTTTGATCCAGTAAGTGGCATCACTAGATACCTAATTAAAAAAAAAAAAAATTAGGAATAGGTAAGTTATTTTCAGCTTCTTTAACTTTTATTCTTAGTTTTCTCTGTCGTAAACGGTTTTTGGGGATATCGAGCTTTGTCGGACCATTGAGTCACAATCTTATTACTTTCGAAACATGTTACTGAATCTACTAGTTATCGTTTTTAAATAATTTTATTAAAAACGAAGTGATCGATTTAATTATTATTTTATTAAAAAAAAAATGTTACTCATAAAATAATCGCCTTTTTAGGCAGTTCTCGACACATTTTTTTGTCATGTCTGTTGAAATACCTCTGTATATTGAATATCAAAATTGAAAAAAATAGAATAGAATAGAATAAAAATAGAATAGATTTTATTTCCATTATAGTACAGTGTAGTACATAGGTTCGTCAGGAATATGAATATTATAATTTTAAAAAAAGTGACAAAAGTGCAAGAGTCTTTCAGGTCGGTCTTGGTCTTGCGTAGTCTTGCCCCTCGATTTTGGTCTTGGTCTTGAGTGCATTCTCCGGTCTTGGTCTTGGTCTTCAAGCGAGAAGGCGGTCTTGGTTCGGTCTTGGTCTTGCTGCAAGGCCAAGACCAAAACCCCGACCAAGACCGGTCTCGCTTTTATCACTAATTACTTTCCGAAAAAGGTAATTGTATTTGGATTATCATTTAATAGGATAATGTAATCGTAATTGGTAATTGATTTTCACCAATCCCAATTAATTCTATTACTTAGAAAGTAATTCGATTACTTATAAAGTAATTGAATTACTAAGAAATTAATTTAAATACTTAATAAATAAATGAATTACTACAAAAAATTCAATTACCTAAAAAAAACGGCCGAAATTTTGACCAGCCAGAAATAGCATCTTGAAATACGTCGGGCAGCTTTGAATCCGGCGTACGCCGCGCCGCCTCCACCCCGATTTAGTATTTTCGATTGATGTTTACGCCAACGTTTTAATACTTTTTGTTTGTAGAAAAATCTGTTAATGTTTGGGGCAGGATAAAAAGAAATTTTAATTATAGAGTCATTTAATGTTGAACTTGCCGAGAAAGCAGTTTGAATAAGGTGACGTATGCATATTAGTATAAATAATTTATTTGTTTAGTATTTAGTGTATTGTGTTTAATATATGTGGTAATTTAAATAAAGTAATTGCTAATATATGTAATTACTTTTAGTTTTAATTGACAGTTGAATTACTTTTAACAAACATGCTAGTAATAGGTAATCGTAATTTACTACTACTTAAAAGAGTAATTGGTAGGTAATTGTAATTGAATTACTTTTTAAAAATAATTGCGACAGCTTTGCTGTTAACACGCATTTGATAACAATTACATAATCCACTGGAATGCTTCTAGTATTTTAGCAAAATAAACTTGTTTAAAAAAACGTAAAATAAAATTAAGTGCGTATATATTATTAAATATAGATAATTGAGTAGCACCAATATAAGTTAATTTAAATAATACGTGTTTACCTTTGCTGGATGCTAAAGTAATTTCAGGAAAACTTAAAACCAATTAACTAGTACAACACCCTTTTTTATTTTTTTAAACAATAAATATACCAGTAACAACGAATTAATGTCATTTATGACATAACGACTTCAGAATTTCTAGAATTTTTATCAAAATTTTTACAATTTTTACTTTAATTTTAATTATTGCTTAATTTTCAGTTACATATTTTATTTTTACCTTGAAACCACTGGCAGAGAAGCATTAAGATTTTTTTTTTGGGGAGGTCCTTTTTTCTGTTTCAGATCTGCTAGTTTAGAGGGGTCATTTATATTAAATATTTCGCAAACTTCCCTATGAGTCCTAACACGATCACCACATCCTATCATTATTAACACATCTAGTTTCTAAGTTTAGGTCAATTTAACCTTTTTTTGGAATATTTAATTTTGTTTTTGTAAGAAAAATTTTATTTGATTATAATATCATCCGCAAAATTACAACTATTGACAACAAACTTAAACGACTGGTCTAACCTATTTAATTAAATTATTTAACGAAAAATACTACTTATTTTTTAAACGAAAAGTTCTGGCTAACCTTTCACTTTAGGAATAGGACATACTGCATAAAATATGCCAAGAATGTTAATCCAAAGATGCAATAATATATAGGGTCTTTCATTAAAAAATATTTATGATTTGATAAGTATATCTCAAATGGGACATCCTGTATAAATTGCGTAAGTGTGCAGAAATGCGGCATTTGATAAGTCACTAAATGTGTTTTAGCGTTTTTACCAAAATTAATTACCCGAAATCGAATCGAATTTATTCGGGACTTTTGGTCTTCATTGCATATTTTTATAAAGGGTTTTCCAATAAGAATGATGATTTTGTAATAATGTAGTAACCATGGTAATAAAGTTACCATGGTTACTACCTCAACCATGCACTAGTTGTCTTTTCTGTTCAGTAAACTTTAACAATATATTATGACTAAATACTCGGTCCAAGAACGTCTGGGTATTTTCCGAAAATTTTACGAGAATGGTCGTTTTTATTAAACACTTTTCGCGCACTGGGCGAAAACTTTGGTCTAAATAATCGCCCTTCTGTGCTTACCATTCGTCGCATGGTTGAAATTTTAAAGTAATTTTACTCTTCACGATGTAACAACTCCAGTAAGGGGAAAAGCGGATATCGAGGCGCGTATTTTTAAATTCATTTAGGCTCAATTCAAAGATCGCGTAAATAGTATTGATATTTCCATTAAAATAGTGAAATCAGGTATAATAATTAAAAAAATAATATATTTATATAATATTTAAACTCTAAAACAAATTAATTTATGTGCATAGGTCAAGGCATGAGGCACATGATGCTGTTGTAAAAGGAAACAAATTAATAATTTAACATTTAGTTAGTAATTGTACTTAGTTTAGTTTTGTTTATTTATTTATTAAATGTGTCTAGTTTCCTTTTTGTTTTTTTGACTCAGCCTTTTTCCGATTTTCTGGCATTTTTGTTATTTCTTTTAACATAATTATTTAAAATAATGTTTGAAAATATAGAGCACATCATAATGAACATATTTTTGTTCTCGTTACCACAAATACATTGCGAGCATAAATCATTAAAACCTTCATGTTGTCTAGTGCTTAAATTAGTTAGATCACACGGGATAGCTTTTTGATTTTCCATTTTTGAGAATCCTCTCAATATCAGGGTCATTAATAATTTTCTCAAAAAATCGCGCACATATGGAACAGAACGTCTTTAACAATTTCTGTAGGTTCCTTTAAACCGCCACGTTGTAGAATAATCAAGTATTCGTCGTCAGTGGGTTTCCCTTACTTTCAACAGAAAAGAAACACAGATGTTACAATTATTATATTTTTACAATTTTGTGGGCAGCATAATGACTGTATATAAATTTGTACCATGATTTGTCATTCATATTCATTTTTAGGTATTCAGTTTCAAGTAAAAACAAAAATTTCAGTGTAATTATTTTGAGGTATTGTCCAATCAAGATCATTTCCTGGATACAGCTGTCTCCCTGTTTTTAATCTCAGCTAAGAAAATTACCATCAGCAGCGCTTCTAAATATATGTTTGAGTCTAATTTTTTCTCAGCATTTAAAAATATCATCAAAAGCTAACATTGTAATTACAACCTCCAGAGATCCTATTTTCAAATCTTTTTCTAACTTTTCAGTAGTAAATTTACCTGGTAAAATATACGACAAAATCAAATTTTGAAAATGAATAGTCAATTGTTTTCTAGTAAAACAGGGTACTATGGCAAAAGTGCGAATAGATGTCGTTTGTAAGGCGACCATTATTGTTTTCAAGTTTATGCCAAGCTTTTTCAGCAGGACTTTTCGGGAAACAGGGACTGTTTTGAGAAGTAATGATGAAATTTGGAAAAAATACTGAGCTGCATTTGCTTTAGTCTAGTTTTGGTAGGTACCTTTTGCATTGACCCATCTGGCAAGCGATAATCATCCTCTCTAATAATGTCCCTTTCCTACAAAATGTGGCACCAAGCCCACCGCACGAGAATATTTTGGGGTGATACGCTGACTAATCACAAGAATAATTCCTAAGCCAATGGGCTTTAGGTTTTCGTCTATTGAAGGTGAAAACAGATACAGCCTAGTTCTCCTGCATCAAGAGAAGTTTATAATTGGATTTGCACCCCGACACACAACAAGGACTTGGAGAAAATATAATAGCCAACATTAACTAAATAGTATCTAATAAGCAGGCACCAGTACCTATGCAACGCAATAAACAAAAATCAAAACGAACGACAAAATTCAAATGCCATACCTACGTACTTACGGTAATTTCCAATGCTAATATTTGTTACTGTTTTAAAAAATAACTAAAAATACCTTCAAAATTAAAGCCAAACACGAATCATTAAAACACACTTTCAATTTTAATTATTTTTAAAAGCACCAGCACAAAATGTCAAGTTCATTTGCCGCCATTTACTAAGTACTTTATAACACCGTACTTTGCATCCGCAGATATTCTTGTTTTTACGCAATGTCTGCGGAAAAAACTGTCAGTCACTCACAAATTTCACACAGTAAGACCTTTTGGAGTTTAGTCTTTATCTTAACAATATTTTCTTACTCAAAAAAGTTGATTTATTCACGATAACACAACAGAGAAACAGGTCATTCAACGTAAATCATATGACTAAACGTGTGTGTCGCTAGATCTCAAGGCATAGTTGCCCGTTTGCTGTTCACGGCTTGTAGTGAAGTAGGGACTGTGCCAGAACTGTTGAGAATGTTGCTGCTGTAGAAGATACTCTTGCAGAAGATCAGGCTATCAATTTCTCGTCGTGTTCAAAGTTATGGATATAAAAAAACAAACAACCTGACGAATTCGGCAAAAATAATTTACATCCGTAAAGATTGTTTTGATCCACGAACTTAAGCCACCATCATCGCGGCGCCATGATTTACCTCTTGGGGTTTAAGAACCGGCACTTGGTTGGGATGCAACACTGCCAAAAAATATCTTTTAGATGATGCTCATTTTAGTTAAGTGGAACGTAAATAAGCAAAATTGCCGTTTCTGGTGTAAAAATAATCCACAACAGATTCACGAGAAGCCTTTGCATCCCCCACACAATGGTGTGGTTACCATAAACCATGGTGTTATCGTTGGACCATTTTTTTCCAAAATGAGGTTGGAGATTTGGTTACAGTGAATGGTGAACGATATCGACAAATTTGGATGCGCTTGATTCAGAAGATATGTGGTTCCAGCAACCGTCGCCATATTGCAAGAAAAGTTTGGTGAAAGGATAATTACAAGAAATGCAGCTGTTGCCTGGCCACCAAGAAGCTGTGATTTGACTGCTGTAGATTACTTTTTGTGGGATTATTTAAAACCTAAGGTTTATGCAAACAGGCCACAAACCCTTGATGCTTTGAGATTGAACATTGAACGCTGTATTCGTGAAATTACGTCCGATTTATTGCACAAAGTCTTCGAAAATTGGATTTGTCGAATTCACTCATGTACACGAAGTCGAGGTGGACATTTTAAACTTAAATTGTTTATGTTTTTATACCATAATTCTTCTCCTTTCTCTGTAAATTTGTTTATTCCTTTATATTATCCTTGTGTATGTCTATATACTTCTGTTTCATATATTTTGATTGAGAAAAATCTTGCTTTTTATGAGAATTATGGAGTTTTCCTTTCACTTTACGATACTAGAAATATCAACTTTCTATCTAAGACATTTCTTATGCAATTTTTTTACTTATTTTGTTTTTCCCATGATTGTAAGATCTTTATTTCATATTTACAAATCATTGAGTTATTTTATGCAATTATGCCCCATTTATCTTATGAAAATAGACTTTTTTCCTTTCATCTTGTTGTTTGCCAATTTGTCCCTTATGAAATTTGTTTAATTAAAGATTTCAGGCATCTTATTACAATATATATATATATATATATATATATATATATATATATATATATATATAAAAATATATGTATATATATATATATAAATATATATATTTCTATATATATATATGTATATATGTATATATATATATATATATATATATATATGTATATATATATAATATAATAAATAACTTTCAATATATATAATATATATATATATATATATATATATATATATATATACTTTCATATAAACTATTTTTCTATCTATAAAAATAAAGATTTTAAAGGGGTGCGCAATTATACAGGAAAACCCTGTACTTCAAGACAATATAAAAACTGTGGTTATATTTAAAATAATTTCAATTTTATCTAATTTTAAAATCATATTGTTCTTATTGGAAAATCATATAGAATATGTCTAAGATGGATCTTTAGATTTAAATTTATATTTTTATAATAAAAAAATTAAACTCACATTGTTAGCTTTTAAAGCTATAATTTTTCTGGTACTATAAGGTAAGCAACATTTCTTTAGAGTCATTCTTTTTTTCTTCAATTTAACAAAACTAGTACTAGTTAGTCTTCCTAACGATCTATTTACTGTCAATAAATTACCAAAAAAATTTAAAAGAAACTCATTTTTAAACAAGACACCTAAAAACAAAATTAATTTTAAAAAATTGTTTGCGTTCGCTGGCTGATGCTTGCGTCAAGCTCATCAATGACTTTTTAAGACAAACTGGCTTAAAGGGTGGTCTCAGCTTGTTAACATTTTTACCTTTAAAACTTATTAATAATCATAATATTGGACGCGGATGCATTCTTGCATGGGTGGTCAAAATATTTCTGCAGCCTATAAACACATAAAGTCATTAAGTTTTTACTGCAAGGTATGCAGGATCGTCTATGCGCACAGATGCCTAGTAGGGAGACTAAGGCATAATGTGATAAATAAATAACTCATTCAGAGCTGCGCTTCTCAATACGAAATCTATATATAGTCCAGTCGTTAGAGGCAAAATAGCCCCCTACCTCTAACCAAAACAAACTTTTGAAGTAAATTTGGTATAGATGTAGTAGAAACCAAAAACCACCCTTAAACATGGAAAAATGTGTAATATCCTTTAAAAGCAGGAATAACAGAAAAATACTCCTAATCCCTCGTGCAGTTTACTTTACAATTGCGATAGAAGAAACAGCCTGATAAAGTTGTTACTAGGCTCGTTGGTAGGGGGAGGCAGGGGGGCGACAATACGTATTCTTGTATTTTATGGATTTTTAATATCTCGAGTTAGAACTCTGTACTTTTTTTATACAGGGTGTCCCACTAAGGGTGGCGAGGTACGTTATTACGGAAACCATCGGCCCTAGAGCCTCGAGGAAAAAAAAATTTAGGGTACTAAATCGGCCAAAAGGAAATTAAACGAAAATATTTTAAAAGCTTCTAGAATGGCCGCTAGATGGCGTAAACACCTTTGGCAAAATAAAAAATTTGAATTTTCTTAAAAACTGTTTTATTAAGGTATTATATTAGAACAAGGAATAAAGTTCATCCAATTCTGCGTCAGTTAGCTTTTAAAATTTTTCGTATCTCTGATAATAAGGGTGGGGAGCTGGTAAATAAATTATTTTAAAACTGCTTCAACTTCCGTGCCCATTATCCAAATTTACTCAACCTGAGTTCGTTTGACAGAGAATCTTAAGCATTAAAAATCTATTTTAGTGATGGCCGCTAGTTCTTATCTTTTTTTTCCAGAGGCGCTGTTTGTAAAAGTTTCAGTTGTTTCAAATTTTCGAAAAAAATTAAATGGTACAGCATACTTTTTTAAAGCAGTTTTAAAGAGTATAAAAATGGCTAAATTTTAGCGAAATCCGCGTTCTGATATCTTTATTCGTTTTCAAGTTATTTTCAAATAACCTATTTTTTCTTCACGAAAATTAATGTTAGCCATTAAACAAATGCTTTTTTGCGTAAAGTCTTAGCTAAGTAGGCCTTGAAAACAATAAAATACTTTTATTTTTATTTAAAACTTACCATATTTAAACAAGCGAGCTAACAGCAAGATAAAATAAGAACACTATTAGAATTATAGCTTGCTAATAGCAGAAATCTTCGTCAAAACATTATTGTTTAAAAAAGAGAACAAAAACAGAAATGTCTTTACAAATGTTCAAAATGCTTTCCATTATTTCAATGCAACGATTTGGCCTACGGTGGGTGCTTAATACGGCTGCTTCAATTTCAGGTCTTGGAATTTGAGCAATAGCATTTTAATTCACATTCGCCTCCATCGATTTTGATGATTTACTTCCGCGCATCCAGTGAGGATTATCTACCGACCAATAATGCATATTATGCAAATTTGACACCTCCAGTGCTCGTGAACGTACTTCGTCAGTCCATAGTATGCGGGACAAAAATGGATCTTCGTCGACCACTGGTTCTTAACCAGTAACAGTGGTCTAATCTTCTGTCAAAATCAGTTTCAGGCCTGATGCAATACAATATGATATGGGTGTAGTTTATGGTCTATTAAAGTCGATGCACCGACGTTTTGCAATTCCCTAAATCCAGCTATTATTCTGGTGCTTACACGTGGATTAATCTGAACATATGCAAGTACATTGGTAATATTTTCTTCATTTCTAATTCGGATTGCTTCTAGGCGCTCGAATAGGATGCACCGTCCTGTTTCGCGCAAACATCTAGACAAACGGGTTAATACTTTTTATTCCAAAATGCGTTTCTATCTGGGCCAGTTAGCGGCATATTCTCGTTCAAGCTAAACAAGCATTTTCAAAACTCTGTACATAGAACAGCCAACATGTCGTGAAACTTCGCAGTGGAATAAAGACATTTTTATTAATTCCGGTTAATTAACAATTAAAAAATAAAATTACAAATCTGGACAAATCATAAACTAGTTGTAAATTGTTAAATAATCAATGGGTTATGATAAATCAAATGTCAAACTATTCTAATAGCATGCAAAGCTATGCTAGTTGACGAAATTTGTTTCCACTTGGCAATCGGGATCAAAGTAAGGAATGGTTTTAGCTAAATGAAGTATTAATTTTATTCTTTATGTTTGGAATAAAACTAAAATTTAAGAAAATAAAAGTATTTATTGTTTTCAAAGGTCTACTTAGCTAAGACTTTACGCAGAAAAAAGCATTTGTTTAATGGCTAACATTAATTTTTGAAGAAAAATAGGTTATTTGAAAATAACTCGAAAACGAATAAAGATATCAAAACGCGGTTTCCGCTAAGAATTTAGCCATTTTTATACTCTTTAAAAACTGCCGTAAAAAAGTATGCCGTACCATTTAATTTTTTAAGAAAATTTGAAAAACTGAAACTTTGCGAACATCGCCCTCTGGAAAAAAATATAAGAACTAGCGGCCATCACTAAAATAAATTTTTAATAAGCTCTTGATTCTCTGTCAAACGAACCCAAGTTGAGTAAATTTGGATAATGGGTACGGAAGTTAAAGCATTTTAAAAATAATTTGTTACCAGCTCCCCCCACCCTTATTATCAGAGATACGAAAAAAATCTTAAACAAACTGACGCGGAATTGTATGAATTTTTATTCCCGTTCTCAAAATAGTACCTTAATGAATCAATTTTTAAAGAAAATTCAAATTTTTTGTTTTGTCTTAGCAGTTACGCCATCTATGGCCATTCTAAAAGCTTTAAAATATTTTCTTTTAATTTCCTTTGGCCGATTTAGTGGTTAATTTTTTTTCCTCGAGGCTCTAGGGCCTATGGTTTCCGTAATAACGTACCTCGCCACCCTTAGTGGGACACCCTGTACATTGTTTAAACAAAAAATGGGATAAAGAAGCATGCAGGTATATTCTCTATAGGTTTTCGCAGTCGCTAAACATAATTTTTGGCATAGTTAGGTATAAAGAAGTTAACAGTAAGAATTATTAATAATGATTCTGGTTTAAACTTTATAAAAAAATAATTTCAACGTGTTAGTTCAGGAAAGTATTAATTGCAAGACATAGCTGTGAAAAAATATATATGATATCGGAGTAATTTGGGGAGAAGATATGAAAACTAGTAGGAAAAATAAGATGAATAGTTTTAAATAAGCCAAGATTTATTGAGCATCGTTATTCATAGCCAAAAATTTCTTATTATTCAATTTTATGTAACTAATTAAATTTGTGAATAAAAAAATTTAAAAAATATTTTTTAAATCCCGAAAATTCGGTTTTTGATTATAACTCGAAAAGTATTACATTAAGACTAAAGGTTAAATAAACCAAATTAAAGGTATTGAAAAAATATATAATTCCTGTCATATACAATTTGTTGTAGCTTTTATATTTTTAAAGTATTAACGTTTAAAAAATCGTTAATATCTCAAAAACAATTAGAGATACAAAAAAATTAACACAAAATACATTTTTTCAAATTGAAGTCTGCATACAAAAAGTTATTTAAACATTTTTGATAGTTAATAATTTTATTCCTATTCAATTCCTATTCTTCAATTTTTTGTCCTCCATTGGAAAATACATAAACACTTCCACAAGAAATTATTTAACATAGGTAAAAAGCAAAATCAGCTTGTAAACACACCACTTAGTCATGCTCGCCTGTTGTGCAAAGACGCACGCGATTGTTTTGCCTTCTCTGCACAATCTAACATGGTCGCCTGCGTCCTCAAGACTATGAACTTTTTCCTAAGATTCACCCGATATTTTAAGTTGAAATAGCTAATCCCGAAGCATTCCCAGAAAATTCAAGTAGATGCATTTTGAAGCCTTGCTCTTTCAGAAAAGTACAAGGAAACTTTGGAATCACTCTGGCCGATATCCCGTGTCATTTTCCGAGATGATATAGTTATATCTGTTCTATAAAATTATTTGAATTTCTTGACTATATTAAAAGAATGTAACAGTATAAGACGGTCAAAAAGTTTACAAGTTGCAAAGCTGATAACACAAAGAAAAAGTGAATCCTGTCCATCCAAATGGTAGGAATATAGATAACTCGAAAAATATATCTGACCCTCAAGTTGTTATAATTTTCAATCTACAAGCGTATAGGATTGAAATAAAGATTAATAAAGGTTAACTGCCATGTCTTACTGTTGCAATCATATTATTTATTTATGTGAACGAATTTGCTAGTATAACTGTGCAAGAAATGTAGGTTCAGACTTGTTCTTTCGTTTGGAATATTACTCTGCACGAGATTCTTCCACGTTATAGCAAAAATTTAATTTCAGTACTAAAATTGTCGGCAAATTTTTGGAATAATCAATTTCGCGCTTTCACTTGAGAGTCTTTAAGAGCGAGAAATTCTTAAACTTAGAACAAACATATCTTAGATGTTTAAATAGTCATTTCTCGAGTAAAATTTTTGTTCCTTCAAATGGCAGCTTTTTTTGAAGAAGCACACTCTTTATAAATAAAGTAAGGTTCAAAAGTTCTGAGGCAAATTCACCCTGGTGGATGAAGAAAAAACGACTGAACTATTAAGTAATTTACTGAATCGATCGATGCTTGATAAAAGTCCATCCCTAATTACTACTTTACAAAAAGTAAAAACAACTGCTGTTGACTTTCACTAATTTCACTAATTTAATAAAACCTTATATATATATATATATATATATATATATATATATATATATATATATATATATATATATATATATATATATATATATATATATATATATATATATATATATATATATATATATATGGAAAATATTCTCGCAGAGGAATTCCTACCCAAAACATATTATAAATAAATTCTTATATAGCACACAATACAAAATTTATAGAATTTACCCATAAGATTAAGTCAACCTGCTTTCCCCTTGCATACGCAAGACATAGATCTAACACAAAATTCATTTCATGAATTTTCTCAAGAACCAGGAATGCCTCTTTTTTTGTTTCTATTCCATATATAGAGGATTTAACACCTAAACTTATAAAACTCTTTAATAATAATGACATTAAAATAGCAAAAAATGCCTCAAAACTGGTTCCATTTTATTTACTAAAACTAAAACTCCAATAGATAACAAAGAATCTTACAACATAGTGTATCAAATTCCATACCGTGAATGTGATCTAGTCTACATAGGACATACATGCAGAAATCTAATTGGTCGCATCACTTCTCATAAAAGTGACGCCAGAGGGTGTTCTTTCTTGTGCACTCTCTCCAACATGTAAACACTGCTGGACACGCTATGGAGAGCGGCGGAATGCCAGTAATTTTAGATAGAGCTGACGAATTGGTACAAAGAACTTTCCTGAAATGGTACATATCTACTTACAACCAAAATCTATGAATAAAAGGTGATATCCAAAATCTGCTCCATTTATAATTATATTCTCTCGTACCAAAAAAACAATAACAATCTTTCGTTAGATTCAATAATCCAGCATCTGAACTTTTTGCATTTTGTGGTACATACATATTACATTCTATTAATTTTAAACCTTTGTAAATGGTATTCATTTTTAAATACAATAATGTATCTGCAAACTCTTAATTGTGAGCAGTGTATAAATAATTACCTTAATTGTGAGCAGTGTATAAATAATTACCTAGGCACCACGACAGATGGTCATATCCAGTTATGCAAGATACGGCCTGTGATGTCCAAATCTTAAAAATGGAAAATCCAAAGTTTTTAAAATCATTATATCAAATTTCTTACTTCTTGTTCAACTGACAGCGCTCATTGTTCGTTAAGTTTTAAACCATACTTGTTTATTATGGGTTTTTTTAACTATAAATTCTTTTGCTTTTATTATATTTCTTTCCTCCGTAAAAGATCTTGTTAGTAACACGGTGGCAACGATCCTCGTGCTAAAGAAACTAAGTTAAAGTCAATGTAGTTTAGAGGAATGTGAATGAAGTTTTGTTCTTCATTGCTATTAAACCTGTTTCATGTTTTCAACTCACATATGGTAAGAACTTTGTAAAGAGGAATTATTTTGTTGGTTTCACTAACAAGAATCATTTTCTTTTTATTTTAGATTGTCCTGATGATGGGAAAAAGTTTTCCCAGCTCGACTTTTCAATAAAGAGTTAATTACTTAAAGTGGCCTTTCAATTGACTGCATTTCCACTACTCTGGTTTCAGATTTTTTTCTTTAACTAGTCAGTCACGACCACCTTCCTCTTTTTTTCTATATATATATATATATATATATATATATATATATATATATATATATATATATATATATATATATATATATATAATTCCATAAAGAAAATGGTTTCTCGTAGTCGGCTACACCCTTGTTGAGGATGGTCGCATCCGCTGTAATAGACACGACTGACAAAGGCTCACCAAGTCTTTAAAACTATTCTACATAAAAGTAAGAAAGATTTAAACCGGCTCTGGCGCCATCTAACAGACTAATCCCAATGCAACCAGTAAAGCATATTGATACAAAGGATGTTAAATGGTAAACAATTTAAATAATGTTATACAATTACCATCTAGGTAGGCATGACCATAATATCACCAAAACATATATATATATATATATATATATATATATATATATATATATATATATATATATATATATATATATATATATATATATATATATATATATATATATATATATATATATATATATATATATATATATATATATATAGAATTATACAGTAGCTTTTATCAATGCAAATGAGCATTTAAGTTTACACTTGGCCTTTAATATTACATAGAAAATAATGATAGGAAAAACACTAAATACATGTCATAAAATAAACATATTTGGCTCTTATTTAACACACACAAGAGTTTTTGGTGGGATACTATTTACTTGATTGTTTCATATTACTTAAAAAGATTCCTGCCGAGTACTCCATAATATTATTATAAACTAAACTAAAAAATAGTTAAATAAATTCGTGATTTTTATGATCAGATTATGGTCGATACTTGAACCAGGTATTAAAGTAGATTTATATCGCGTTGGGCATATTTATGTACGTGTTGGAATTTGTTAAGTACAACGATTTGGTCACGTAAAGTCAATTTTCAAGTTTTAATATTTTGGATTAACAAATAAAAGTAAAAATAGACTACCAAACTTATTACCAAACAACCTCAATCTATTCTCAGGAATATTTTTATTTAACATAATGTAGGTTTAAGTCTATAAGTCTAAGTATAGGGTAACCTAACGAGGATTGACTATACATGTAAGATTTCCTCGGATTTATATATATATATATATATATATATATATATATATATATATATATATATATATATATATATATATATATATATATATATATATATATATATATATTTGAGATTCTAGTTTTTCTGACCTTTTTTTTTATAATAATATATATTTTTTTCGTTTTGATTTCTTAGGTCGGCCAGAATGTAAACATTATGTTTTAGTACTTTATATTGATGACGTCGCGATCATTTTTCGATCTTTTTCAAATCTAAATGTTAGGTTTCAGAAACGAAGTTAGTATAACTAGTGTCATCTAAATAAAAAAGACAAAAAACTTACCCTAGAGCGTTAAAATAATAGTGCACACCAATCAACACACATGTGTATATTTACATTTTTAACAACACAACACAAGGAACGGACTACTTATAGGTATTAAAGTATTAAAATATGAACTGATTATATTATTAGAGAGATGTTGTATATTTTATTAAGATTGTTGATATTTTTATCGTTTATGGAATTTGGGTTTTTTGGTTGATCATTTCCATAAACTCTCTTTTTTTGGGTTTTTGGTTACTTTTAAAAAGTATTTTTGTTTCATTATAATTGAAATTATGCCCCTTTTGTCTTTTCGTGATTCGTTAAGGCTGTTGCTTTTTTTGTTGTATTTGTGGCTTTTAGCCTATTTTCCAAATCCTGCGTTGTTTGACCGATGTATACACCGGTGCAATCTTTACAGAATTTGATATACGATGTTATTTTTTTTGTTTTTTGGTTTTTTTTTTAAAATTCACTAAAATTCTTTAAAAAAAGGTTTGAGGCTTTGTGACAGATTTCTATATTATTTTTTTTTAAATAGTGGCTAAAATTTTTTGGTGATAGGCCTTTTTACAAACGTGAGAAAGATATATTTTTTGTTTTTATTATTTTTTCCTTAACCTTTTTCGTTGAATTCTGTTTTGAAATATTTTATTGATTAATTGATCTGGGTAGTTATTTAATTTTAGAGCATCTTTGTTTTTTTTGTTGATTTTTGTCTAAATTGGGATCAGATAGTTGGATTGCTCGGTCTGCCAATCCTATTATTACGTTTTTTTGGGCAAATGAGTGGTTGGAATTGATAAGTTTTTCGAGACGACCATGTTTTTTGTGTACCATTCGGTTTATGTTTTCTCCAATGCGGTGTATGTTGTGTCTAAGAAATTTTTTTTGGGAAATTTTCTTCAATTTCAATGATAAACTTTAAGTTTCTGGTTTTCCCGAAAAAATTCACCCAAAAATATAATTTGATTCGTTTGGGATAGAGGTGATGCAGTCATCCCCATATCTGTAAAAAATGGAACAAAAATTTTTAGGTTTTAAAATTATAATGAAACAAAAAATACCATAATCAGTTCATATTTTATTATAATATAATAGTCTTGTGTTGTGTTGTTAAAAATGTAAATATAAACATGTTTGTTGATTGGTGTGCCCCATTATTTTAACCCCCTCTAGGGTAAGTTTTTTGTTTTTTTAATTTAGATAACACTAGTTATACTAACTTTATTTCTGAAACCAACTTTTTGATTTGAAAGATCGAAAAGATCATGACGTTTAATATAAAGTACTAAAAAATATATGTTTTATATATATATATATATATATATATATATATGTTTTATATATATATATATATATATATATATATATATATATATATATATATATATATATATATATATATATATATATATATATATATATATATTTATATATATATATATATATATATATATATATATATATATATATATATATATATATATATATATATATATATATATATATATATATATATATATATATCATCCATTTTGTGTATTTTCTGTAAAATCTTAGAGAATACTTATGGAAATAATTTTTAAACAAAGATATGAGAGAAAAATTAGCATTTTCCCCAATGGGACATCTCATTTATTAATTCGTTTTTTTAAAAACATCCCGATTTTTTTTTGGCATATTTTAGTAAAAAAGATTTTTTATTCATTTTGGCAACAATAAAATTAATTTATTTTATATAAAAAAATTAAAAAACAAAAAAAAAAAAGACAATTTTTGTCGAAGTTCAGCGTTATAGGTAAAGTAAAGCATATAACAAACAGGCGTAATTTTGTTTTCCGAAACATTATTTTTCAGTGATACTACGTCTTTTCTTTTTTTTTTTTAAGTATCATTTTTAGTAAAAGTTTTTTTTTTAAAATAGGTGACAGGACTAGCTTTTAAAATGTAAATTTTCTTTTTATAACACTAAAATCTTGGCCTTCATTGTCTTTGTTGATTGCTGGATAAAACAACGTTTCGGTTAGTAATGTATCTCCAACCGTTTTCAAAAAATGATAAAAAAACTATCCTTAAAGCTGAAACATATACTATCCGCAGTTCACCGAAGCTTGACCGATTTGCTAAATACATTTTGGTTGTTTGCAATTATTACAACTTTTTAAATTTTCTTTTTTTCCAGTGGGTTTTTAATGAATAATTGTTGCTTCCGAAACCCTTGCATGCGGTGTTGTTTTGACCATGCGTACTCGGCAATCCCAGATTTCAACGTTTCACCTCGTTCCGTATGTTCTTTGTGTTCTTTAACTCAATTTCTAGTTCTTTTTGTTTCCCCCCCACGTATCCTCACCACATTCACGGGAATTTGGTAAATACAGTCATTATTTGAGACGTTGTTCCGTCTCGTCTTACTAAGAATACTTCTTAAAGTGGTTTGGGATTTAAATGGTTCTAATTTAGTTATTCGCAATTCTGGATCTTTTCCCAGTTCCTTTAATATAGGGAATTGTCATAAATATTTGTACTGTGAAGTCTTGTTCAAGTAAGAGTTCCTTGTCTTATCTTGATATTTGTCGTTGTTTTCTTAACCAGCCTTCACTGTAGCCGTTTTGCTAAGATCCCAGTTTTACTTTTTCACCCGTACGTATGACTCCCTGCTTCGTTTCGTTAGAGTGATTGGAATTCTGGCGTAAATATTGTCCAGTGTGGGTAGGTTTTCTGTATACCGCGGTTTGTATATGTCCATTATTTTGTTTGACTATAACGTCGACAAAAGTTGGTAAATTTTAATACAAGGTCGGAGGCAATCTAGATGTTTTAAGAAACCTTCAAGTTCTTCGTCATCACCTGTCCATACAATAAAAGAAGTCAACATATCTTAGCCAAACTTTTGGTTTGATGGTAAAGTTTTAATTGCGTGTTCCTCAAACCATTTCATATAAATATTTGCTACCACTGGGAAAACGATGAACCCATGGGAAGTCCATCATCCTACGCGTGACCCATCTTTCACCTGAAGTAGGAACTAAGAAGGCAAAGTTTCAACAACTTCTTCGTTTCCCTTTTGGATAATATTTAAAATTTTTTCCTGGTACGTTTGTATACAGGTCTCAAGGAACTTTTAAAAAAACGGTAGGTGGATATTGTAAATTGTACTAACCAAATAAATTTATACTAAAGCAAAACTAATTTTATTAAAAATAGGTGTTGTAGGGTTTCTTTAAAAAAAATCGATCAAGAAGCAGGGTTGCTAGGCTTTATGTAATTTTAAATTTTTTTTTTTAATTTTTAATTTTGGCGGTTTATTAATTCAAAAAGGAAAAAGCTTCGTGTAGTAGTGAAATTTTTGGTACTGGTGGCGATATGTTTGTTCGTTGTATCTGGAAAATATTAATTATTTTATTAGTTTTAATTTACGGCAGGAAAACCCAAAAATGTTATCTAGCAGCTCAAATTTACCGTAAAAGGGTTTTCCCCACAAGGCCTACATCCATTTAAAATTAGGCATACCAAAGAGTTTTGAAAACGGGAGGGGGGGCAACCGAAAAATTTTATTTTTCAAAATTAAAAAGTGTTGTTTTAAAACATAATAATTTGTGTTCTTAAAAGGGATATTCAGCCTAATTTTGTAGTTAGTACCCCTTTTATGTAAATAAACATCAAAAAAAATTAATTTTTTGGTATTATCATTAATAAAAATGTATAATTTTACAATTATTAATAGCCGTAAACACTTTAAGGGCAATCATTAGCGATATTTTTTTTACATATTAAATCTGATAAAAATAGTATTTATCCGGTTGACACATGGGTGAAGGTGGCCTCTAGTTCGAATCTAAGATTAATAATATTAATATATTTAGCTAATTAATCCAAGAAAACCTATTAATTTCAATTACACACATTTATTTTAATAGTGGATCATAAATAGTATAGCTTCATCCATAATTATTCTAACTTAAATTTACAAATAATATTTTATAGCTCGTTAAATCGAATGAATTTGTAAAATTCCCGGGGAAAAAACAAAGTGTCAGGGGGGTAAACCTGAAAATTTTTAATTTTAAAAATGATGCAGCCAAGGCTTGCTTGATTGATGGATTAAATGCAGACGGATGGGAAAATTTTAGAGCACCGGGGTTGTGAAATTTTTACGGGGAAAAATAAAATTTTATTTTTAAATTTCAAATTTCATAATCTGAAATTTAAATAAGGATTGTTTAAAGGCAGATTCTTAAAATGACAAAATAGATCTTTTTATAGTAACATTTTAGAAAATAGGTCAAATTTGAAATTTTGTAAAAATATTTTTATTGCTTAATTTAATTAAAAAAACGTCCGAATTTACCAAAAACAAATTTGACATTTTAGTGTATATCAAACGACACTTTGATCCGTCGGCCTCAAAGGAGTTATGTTTGGGCAGTGTGCTCCGGATAGTGTCAAATCAGTGTTTGGGAAATACTATATTAGGAAAATAATTTAGTGACTAGATTTTAAAAGCGGGCGGCGACAAATTATCAAAGTCAAAATATTGAATACAAAAATATCAAATGCAATAATGTTGAAAATTCATATTATCGATAAGAAAATAAAAAATCGAAAAATATAGAGTGGAAAAAAAAAATTAAAAACAAAATATCAAAGAACAAACCACAACCAAATCTAGGTTAGTATGGCTAGTGCTAATATTTTGCTTTTGATATTTTTTTTTAATGTATTTTCGATTTTGTTATTTTTTAACGATAATATAGTTTTAGTTGCAAGAATATCTAATTTGTTTTCATTGTAATAATTTTATTACAAAGAAACTTAAAATGTTTTCTAAAAAACGGTACAAGTTATCGATAATTTTCAAAAACTTTTGAAAGCCAACATTTAAATCCGGGCTTTTGCTGTAATAGTTTTTAGTTTTGGGATTTAGTTTT
>JAHBCN010008184.1:32500-39805 GCA_019359885.1 Listronotus oregonensis
CGGGCGAAACGGACTTCAAATTTGGACTCAGCGGGTTGAAATACATGTCCGTTGGTGGGTCCGGTCAAATGTACAAACAATTTTTTTTTTGTGTGCCGGTGTGTTTTTTAAAAACCATAAGCAATTAAAATTCATTCTCTTAACAACTTTCTTAAATGGAAAAATTTCAGATCCTTTGCAAAATTTGGGATTCAACGATATAAATTGATCAAAAATGGCATCATTGGTGATATTAAAGTTTATTGGTCTCCTTACATATTGTAAAATTAGAGATGACAGATCACAGGTTATAAAATTGAGCTCAGGTTTCTGGCAAATTTTTTTTTTAAATTTATGAAGGGATTTATGTAAAAATCAAATATCTGGATGGAAAAGTAAATAATAAGGGTTTATATGCAGTCAAATTTTTATACGTCTTAATTATGACCATCATATCATCAATATCCTTTTTTTCTCTGTCTGCTTCAATATGTAAATACGAGGGCGGTAAACGAAATAGGAATTCCAAAATCTATTGCCTGCTTTAATAAAATTTGAATCCCGCTGCTGGACACAGGGAAGGCGATCATATACTTGCAATAACCCCGTTCATAAACTACCCTAGCAGTTACTTTTTACATCTGAAGAAATATAATTCTGGAGACCAGCGGGACAATGGCCCAAAAACAAATCACGCGTATTGAAAACTCAATAAAAAGTGTGGGGAGCATAAGTTTTCCTTTTCTGGCTTTTGGGGTTTAATTTTGTAAAGTTGGGTATAGCAGAAAAGTCTTTATTTTTTAACAAAATAGATAAGTTATTTAAAAAGATTTTGTTACTTTTATTAGTGGTCTGATTATGGCTTAACAAGAAATTTTGTCTTAGGTGCACAGGCCAACTATTTGGAAAGTAAATTTATATAACTGTATTTCTGTGGAAAAAAAAATTCCCAAAATTAATTTAAAATTGCTATATGACCGACAGAGGTATTAATCATCATAGCCATTTAATGAACGAGGGTAGTGAGCGTATACCTTTTTCGCATTTTGTAGATAACTGCCTACTTTACATTCATTAAAACAGTTTAAAATAATAGTTACTGAAACAATCTAAAAAACGTAGAAGTCTATCTAAACCTAAATAGGATGCAAAATAAACTGATCTTTGAAAAGCGTTTTTTTTAACAATAATTATCAAAAAATGGCTGTAAAACGACTGGAAGATATCTTAAATGCAGCCTAGGATGCTTCTTCCAGTTTACTTCAGTGAAATCTAAGGAAAGATATAAAAAAGTATATAATATGTTTTTGGAGGGAAGACTCAAGATTTAAAAGGGAATTGAGGAAAACTTAAAGCTGACCTATTTTTACGAAAAGGTAGGCTATTTTATATTGTTAAATATTGTAGAGGGTTATTCAATTAAAAGTAAACAGGGCTTTATTTTAAACTTCCCTGTATTTTTAAAAAAAAGAAATTTACCCATTTCGTGTATTTTCCGTAGAATTCAATCATCTAATCAAAAAAACATTTAAAAAAAACAAAAGAGTTACAGCACAGTGACGTATTTTTAAGTGGAATAACCCGATATTTTTATACCCAATAGATAGAGATTTTCACAAGGAATTCAGGTTATTTTCCTGCGGTTCTGCTGCAATTGTCAAAAACTGCATGATACTATAAGGATAGTTTCACCAAAAAAAAACTGCACCACAGGTCACAGGTGCTTATTTTTTTAAAGTCAAAAAATTTTTAAAAAAATACGCTTATTACTTTTTGGACTTTTTATAATGAGGTTTTCATCAGAAGAGCGGCTTCAAATTATAACCCCTATTATAAAGGTGGAGAAAAAAGCCAGGGAAACACAACGAAGATATGTTCAAATTTCCACCGAAATATATCAGTAAAAACGATTTTATAACTGAAGGTCTTATTCGAAGAAGAAAATCGTTACATATAGGAAGGACTACAATGAGAAAAAGAAACCGGGGTCGAGCTATTCTAAATTATTTTATTTGTATCCCATGAAATCAATTACTGACGCAGTTAGTGACTTGTGGTATTTTGCAGAAGAAAAGTAACCTTAAGGGCGGTTCCCGAGAACACTGAAATATTTAAGTATCTTCCATATCACGTTCTTCCAGTGCAGCATTTAACATGTGAACAAAGGAACTTCGCTTTCAATTTGTTTCTCAAATTTTAATCCATAAAAAAATAACGATCCTACCCTGTTTTAAACGATTCTTTGGGCGGATGAAGCGCGTTCACTACATCGGAATTTTAACCGACGCAATACGCACAGCTGGGCAAGACAAAATTCAGGATATTTCAAGAGATTAACCAAGGAGGTCTTCCTTCATGTCCCGGGGGTGGGTGGTTTAAAAATAGGGTTGTCGAGCCAATATTATATGAGGATCCTTAACTGGAGAAAGATATATCAATTTTCTTGAAAACGATATTGGGGACATTTAGAAGAATTGCCACTCGAATCGGTAGCAAGATAATTTGGCACAAGACGGGGGCCCACCCATGCAGTATCTTAATCACCGATACAGTTAGTTGATTGGGCGTTGTGGTACTATTAAATGGTCACCTAATAGTCAGATATTTCAATTTTGGGCACTTTTCTATTTAATCCCCTTTAAGAATGTCATTTACCCAAAAACGGAACACAAACACGGAAGAAACGAGAAAAATTGAATGATTAATCGTCTTAACCAAGAACCTCAAATAATATCTGCGAGCTTAGAAAGGCTAAGGAGGGGTTTTAGATCATGTTTGAAAATAATGGGTCATATAGAATATTTAAATTATTAGTAATATTATTACGCCCAAACATACATTTCGCTAAAAATTTTTTTCCCTTTTTTTAATGATACATATAGGTTTTTGGGCGAGATTTAAATTATCGATCAATAAATGTGGGGGGTAAACGGATGAAAATATGGGTATTAACTTCTCCTATTATAATTTCTGACATAAAATTTTAAAATTCAGTGGTAAAACCAATGGGGAAAAAAGCTTTTTGCGAAATATTTTTTTAGAAATAAAGAGGATAAAAAAGGGTCAATTAGCCCTTCTCAGCCTTTAAATGTAATTTTTAATAATATATTCGAATTCAGTGGCTAAAAACCTATTTTGTACCATTAAAAATGAGGAAATTTTTTTAGCGAAATTTATGTTTAGGGATTAGGGGGTAAAGGGTGAATTTTCCTTTAAAGGTAATTTCTGATTTTATATTTAAATTTATCTATATACGGGGTCCTGCAACAGTACGTCGGCTTCTCACAGCCTAAACAAAAAAAGTTAGGAGTTCCTTCAAGTGCAGGTATCATTTAAAAGAATAAAAGCGCATTTGGAAAATAATGTGGTATGTACAGTTGGCCCCAAAAAAATTGTGGCAAACAAAATTCATTTTTTTTTAAATGTAACATACTGTATATTTTTGCATCTAGGGAACCTCCTTAAGCATCTTTATTTATTCCAAAAATATTTCAGCTTTTAAATGGTTAGTTTTGTAGCAATAAATTTTTTAAAAAAAATAATTGAATTTTCAACTCCACTTAAACACATATCAGCACCATAAATACAAATTTTATGTCAATATTCGATATGATTCTTATTGTGAAGACTGTTGGATGCTCTAACCTGGTTTTGTGGTTTAATCTTATACAGAGTGTTCAAATTTATTTTTTTAATTTAAGAAAATCAATGCTATTTTTCTCAATTTTTTAAATGGAACACCCATATTTATTATGCATTAAATGAAGATTATTATACCAACATTTTTTTTTATACCACCATACTAGTTATCTTTAACCGTTCTGGAAATATTTATAATAATTACTAATTTTTGCCCCGAAACCGTTTTATTTGGAAAATACTGATAAACACCGAAAGTATTAATTATAAACTAAGGTAAATGTTCAAAATGCCTTCTGCTGGTTTGAACTGCTGAATTTTAAAGATAATACTAATTTTAAAATTAAAAATTTTCTTAAATGGGCAAAAGAAAAACATATTCACTGATTCACTTGAAACATCACAATCTATATCCATGGAAACAATACCCTTACTTGCGGATCCTATTAAAAACAAATTCGTGACATTTGACTTTTTTTTTTTATTAAGCTTTTGTGTCAAAAACAATAATAAGAATAATAATGAATTTTAGAAAGATGAGCTTGTTGACATGTTTTTTGTATTTGGGAGAAAGTGAAAGAAACTGCTTTTAGCTACAAAAATTATGCTGCTCGATATCCTGACAGAAGACGCCCGGATGAAAAAGTTTCAGAAGATTATTGGCAAGATTTGTTGAGACGGGAAATGTCGCATATCAAAAGCAAAAGAATAAAGCCTGTCACCAATGAAGAAAATGAGTTGGCCTATTGTTGACGGTAATTGAGGATCCGCATATAAGTCAGGTAAACATCGGAAAGCAGTAGATATAAATTGAAAGATCGGTCCAGAAATTTTGAAAAAAACGTTTCCGCTATCATATCCAGCTACACCAAGCCCTTTTTAAAGAGGATTTTCAAAATCGTGGCAATTTTGTACCCCCGGGGAGAAATAAAACCCCGAGGATCCTTTATTTTTAACTACGTTTATTACAGACAAAAAAACTTTTTTATAACAATGGATGTGTAAATAGACATAACTTCCACTATTATTCTACTGGGAAAATCCTCATTTTATGGGCAGACAGACTCCCAGCCAGGTGGTCAATCAATTTTTGGAATTGTAGTTTTCTATTATAGGTCCCTATTTTTTTAAAGGTCATCTTAATGGACAAATGTATTTACAGTTTTTACAAAACGGGTTACCCAGATTACTGGCAGAAATTAACCCACATGTTAGAGGCAGGATGTGGTTTCAACAAGACCGGGCCAGCACATTTTCACGCGATGAGGGACCCTCCCCAATGCAACTTTGGACAGCAATGGATTGGTAGAAATGGACCTACCCATTTGGCCTAGATCTCCTGATTTAACAAAACTCGATTTTTTTTTTGGGGATACATAAAGGAAATTGTTTATAAAGATCCGCCCACCACTGCAATTGGAATGGAACAACGAATAAGGAATGCTTTGCAACAGTAACACCACAAATATTAAGGGGAAATGAACAGATCTTTTTAGAGACGTTTAGAGCAAAACGGAAGGCATTTTTAACACTTATCTTATTTTATGATTAATACTTTCGATGTTTATCAGTATTTTCAAATAAAACGGTTTTCAGACGAATAAATTAGTAATTATTATAAATATTTCCAGGACGGTTAAAGATAACTAGTAGGTTTTTTATAACAAAAAAAGTTGGTATAATAATTCATTTGACGCATAATAAATATACAGGGTGTGCCATTTAAAAAATTGAGAAAAATAGCATTGATTTTCTTAAATTAAAAAAATTAAATTTGAACACTCTGTATAAGATTAAAAAAAAAAACCGGTTTAGAGCATCCGACAGTCTTCTAAAAAAAGAATCACCCCCAATATTGACATAAAATTTTTTTTTTGGGTGCTGGTATGTTTTAAGTGGGTCAGGGAAAATTCAACTTTTTTTTAAAATAATTTATTGCTACAAAACAAAATCTTTAAAAAAGAAAAAATATTTAAAGGAATAAATAAAATGTTAAGGAGGTTCCATAGATGCAAAAATATACAGTTTTTACATTTAAAAAAAAATTTTGTTTCCAAAATTTTTTTGGGCCCCCTGTACATACCACTTTTTTTTTGAAAAACCCCCTTTTTATTCCTAACTGATACCTGCACTTGAAGGGAAACCCCCTTTTTTTTTGTTTGGCTGTAAAAAGCCCGACGTACTGTTCAGGACCCTGTAAAATTGTATATCTATCATTAAAAAGGGGAAAAAATTTTTTTTTTAGCGAAATGAGTTTTTCAAAAAAAAAAATTAAATTTAGTACCCCCCCTCAAATGTAATTTTTAATATAATATTCGATTTGGGGGCCCCAAAAAAAACTCATATTTTAAATTTAAAAGGGGGGAAAAAATTTTTTTTTTTGGAAATGTATTTTGGGGTGTGGGGAAAAAAAAGGGTTAAATTTTCCCCCCTTTTTTTAGCCCTCAAATGTAATTTCTGATATTAAATTTGAATTCAGTGGAAAAAAAAACCTAAAACTTTTAAAAAGGGGGAAAAAAAAAAATTTTTTTTTTTTAGCGAAATTTTTTTTTAGGAGTGTAGGGTGAAAAAAAAGGGGAAAAAAAACCCCCCCCCTTTTCATAGTATCCAATATCCTTTTTGACACTTTGTAGTTGGTTTATTTCTCAAAAAGAATCAAATGGTTTCATCTTGATTCATGTACTTCCAAAATCATTTAAAGTGAATTACAGATTTACCCGGGGTATAACTATTTTTTTTTAAAAAAAAAACTTCTCAAAATAATTTATTTGACTGATTTTTTTTGGGGGGTACAATGGTCGGGGGATGAAAAAAAACCTAAAATTGATTAAATAATTTAGTGTACAAAAAAAATATTTGGGGCAATTTCCGGGTGTACATAGTGATGAGCGAGACCCCCGGGCTTGGTCTTGCGGTCTTGGTTTGGTCTTGCTGCAAGACCAAGACCGAGACCCAAAACCCCTTTTCCCCTTTTTAAAACCAAGACCAAGACCCGGGGGATGCAAAACCAAGACCAAAAAAACCAAGGGTGCAAGACTACCAAACCAAAAACCTGCAAGACTCTTGCACTTCTGCAACTTTTTTTTTAAATATATTAATATTTAATTTTTATATTCAATTTTTAAAATTTCATACAAAAAACAAAAAATGTAGCGAAATGCCAAAAAAAAGGGGTTATTTTGGTAACAGGTTTCTTTAATAAAACAATAATTAAATGGATCCTTTGTTATTTTATACAGTTCTTTAACAAAAGGGAAATTCAATAACCTGTTTCAAAAACAATAGGATTGTGACTCAATTGATCCTACAAACCACGGGATTTTCCCCCAAACCCTTCACGACAGAAAAAAAGCTAGGGGGGACAAAAGTTATAGGAAACTGAAATTTTTTAAAAATTTTTCTTTCTTTCAAGAAAAAAAAATTTAAAAACGATTCTTTTTTTTTTCCTTTTGAAAAAAAGGGGGGTTTTTTTTTGTCTCTCAAAAAAACTCAAATAACGAAAAAAAAGTATTTTTTAAATTGTTTTATCAAAATAATTGTTTTAAAAAATTATGTATAATGAAAGCTTCTTTTTTTAAAAATTTGGACCCTGCGTATTTCCCCAAATTTTTTAAAAGATGCAATCCGGACTTATGTTTATAGAACTTTTTTCAAGATCTAACTGCTGTTAAAGATTTTTTATTCCTA
>JAHBCN010008185.1:0-40046 GCA_019359885.1 Listronotus oregonensis
AAAATTGTCCTTTTTACTATTAAAATCCAAACACTTTCGTTTTTATGCGGTCATAACTTAGTTTAAACTTAAATCTACCTTATTCTAATTAAATCTAATCCTAATATTAAGTAATTTTGAATGAGTCGATCATTATTGGTTTTGCCTATGGTTTTTTATGTATTATTGTTTATTTTTGGTTGTTATTGTTACAACCCTCTGTATATTTATAACTATCTTGCTATAATATGATCATTAAATTATCATTACATATTTATTTTATACACTTTGCCTTCCACTGATCTTTTTATATCTATTACATTCAAGAACAGTTTTCTCCGATATTTTCCGAAGTGAATTTCTGTGATTTTTTATTTATTGTGTATTTAAAATTTACAAAATGTCTCATTCTGTTTATCTTAGGTACCTTTGTCTTTTTCTTGGTTTAAATCAATTTTTATTTTATATGACCCATTTTACCATAGATATTTATGTTCTTTTTATGTTTTTCCCTTTTCTTTATATTTTATAATAAAAATTTTATTTAATATTCTTCCATAAGGTTATACCATCTCAATTTCCCCCTGACATGAAATATTTGACATTGTGTGTCAGAGTGAGTTCGTATTTGTAAGATTACAGTAAAAATGGCAAATTTACTAAATTAAAAAAAAAATTGTAAATAATCACATCCTAAATTTTCCTGCTAATTAGCTGTAATTACGTATTTGAATATAACTTTTAATTCAAAATAACTTTACTTTAAAACATTCTCCTGTATTGTAAAAAATAAAGGTACAGTGACGGAAATAAAATTTCGTACACTTAGGTTAACATTTTATGTCAATTTTGAATATTTTGGTAAACTTGGCTTTTTACCTATTTCTCACCTTATTTAATATTTAATAAAATACATGACTTCAAATAAATATATAGTTTATTTTAGTCAAATATTTAAGAAAAAACACTGGCTTAATATTTCAAAGCGGCACTATTTTTTTTCCAATAATAAGTTTAAACGTGTGAGCATTGATGCAATCAGCATTTGTGCATGGTGAACATTGTAATTATTCCAGGTTTCTTCAATTTTATTCCACAAATCATCACTGTTGTGTGGATGGAAATCATTGTTCTTGTTAATTTCCTTTACGATATATCCCCAAACGTTTTTGATTGGATTGATATCAGGGCTTCTTGAGGGACAAGGTACCAATGAAATGTTATTTTCCAGTAGCCAGTTCGAAACTCTCCTTGCTGTATGGACGGGGCAGTTGTCATGCTGGTATATAAAATTTTCTTGTTCAAATATATTGTTTACCGATGGCAACATAACATTTTGGAGTATGTGTATATAAGCTTGACTATTAAATTTTTCTCGAATACGGTGGCATATGCCTAGCCCTCTGAAAGACATGTACCCCCATACATTAACAGAAAATCTTCCACTTGTTTTAACATGTTGGGTATATCTTTCTTCGTGCCGTGTATTTTGCGGCCTATACGCTCTAATCTGCCCGCTGTAGTAAGATTGAAAAATCTTCTCATCGGTAAATACTGCCCTTTCCCAAAAATCCATAACTTGCGTTAAATATTCCAGTGCAAACCCCATTCCTTGCTCTTTATTCATATCGATCAAAAATGGCTTTTGACCAGCTACACTGCTTCTCAATTCCGAATTTTTCCTAATACCATTTTTTGCCGTTCTTACTGTCCCAGGAAAATTAGTTTGGTTGTGTGCTTTTACAGCTGTCTGAAATGGATTATTTCGCAAAAAATCTATCAGATCATTATCTTGATTTTTGTTTGAAATTTTTCTTCTACCACTTCCACCCTTCTCTTCAATGATCCTGTATTTTCCCATTTAGTTCTGAGGTATTGAATAGTGCTTCTTGGTTTCCCAACTTGCTGAGCTACTCATCCCAGAGAAACACATTCTTCGAATAGAGTAATTCCTCTCGCCTTCTCTAGTTCATTCATTTTCCAAAAATAAAAAAAGTAAAATAATATAATTTTGAAATGTGTGACAGATAACAATTTGTCAAGTAAGGTATATTTCCAGGTGATCCAGGTACGCAAAAGCCAACATCACACTGGGAAAAATTAGGTGTACGAGATTTTAATTTCGTCACTGTACTTTACTCTTGAGTAAAATTCATATTTTTTTCTTTATTCACAGTTTTCGACTATGCAGAACTTTTTACTAAGAATAACTTTTTTTCGTAAACTTAATAATAAAAAAGTTTTCCATATGGTTTCAATTAATAAGTTTTTAATGGAGTTGCTTCCCATGACAGATTTTATGCAATGAGACCGCTTCGGTCCTGGTCCCGGGATAAAGCAACGAGTTTGCTTAACCCTACTGACCCCTAAAACCTGGCAGATCGCCTCAAAAAAAAAAAAACTAAAATATTTAAAGACTTATTTTTGTTTATGACAAAACATTATAAATATTACCAAAAAGCTCGTAGAATCTCATCAGTTTTAAACCAAAATTTATAGAAATTTAAATTAAATTTTTATTTTATTTTTCATTTAAGTTCATTTTTGCAAGAGTGGCCGACTTGCTACCCGAAACGTAGATAAGGCTTTAAATTTTTTGGATATTTTTTTTCGTTATTCTGTTTCAGGAGATCCTATTACACTCAGTGCCTATTCCCCTAGACCAAGGCCCAAGCGGTCTCATTGTAAAAAATGTTCTGGCGAGTAAACCCAACAAGAACTTATTTAAGCAGGAATCCGCCACAACAATATAGAACGTATCTATACTTTCCTAAAAAAGGCGTACAAGAATTAGAGCGAGAACAACCTTCGTCAAATTTGCGTAAAACCGGCTGATGTCAATAAATGTTTATTAGAAGTTATCGTCTTCTAAATATGCTAAGCATTGGCGTCACCTATATAAATTTTTAAGGTGCATGGTGGCAATGTTTGACAAACTCAAAAAAATAAAAATGCTACGCCACTTATGTCAAACTGAGAAAACTGAAATGTTGGTCAAAATCGAGAAGGATGGAAAATTCGTGGTTGCGGGGTTCTTCATATTATTAAAAAGTTAAGCTGGGAGAAAGAGGAATCGATAAAAAGAAAAGTAGGTTTAGGTCGTCCCAGACTTACAACCTCCAAACAGGATAAGGCGTTTTTAGAATACCTAAGAGAAACTCTACTTAAAACGACAAGAGATTCTGTTATTCATTCGGATTTTCCAGGATCACAGTCTTCGTCCAGCAGAAGGGTCAGTAAATCAGAACTAAAAAACCGACCAGCGAAAAAAATATCCCTCACTGCAGAACAGCGACAATCAAGGATCATATTTGCGTTATACATTATTCATATACATACCGTGACCCGGAATTTTGGAACAGAGTCGTTTTTACGGAGGAAAAGACATTCCAGTCAACGTATAATGACTTAATTTGCGTTTATTGGCCAAATAATACAAGGTTTGAAGTACGCTACACCAGCTTCCTTGCTTTTAAATTTGGACGAATTTCTGTGAATGTATGGGGCTGTATAAGTATCCATGGAGCCGGTGTTTGCTGGCCAATAGAGGGAAGATTAACCGCCGAAACATTCAATATAACCATATTGAAAAAAATAATGCTTCCACCAGTTCAACAAGTTTATTCTAATAATAACTTCATATTTAAACAAGACAATTGTCCAATTCATACCGCCAATTCTGTGAAGAATTGGTTTCAAACGAATAATGTAAAAGGACTGCCGTGGTCCTCTTATAGCCCCGATTTAAATTTAAAAAATTTGGGGAATAATTGTTGAAAAAAATGTAGTTCAAAGGCAGCAGCCATATTTGCTCAAAAAATAAAAGTGTAAAAAAGGTGTAAAATAAACATAAAAACAAGTTTTTAAAAGGTGTTTGTGAAATATTGTGTGCCAATTTAGTGTAAAAATCAAAAATTTTGTGCAAAAAGAAGGAGGAATAGTGTAAATAAGGTTAGTTTGATTTTCAATTTTGATGATGAATATCTCGAAAACGAAACATTGCAGATTTTTTTTTCAGATTCGTAATCAGCGCCCCAAAAAACCCCTGTATACCAAATTTGGTCAAAATCGGAGAGGAGGCAATTTTCGAGACAATTACCAAACAAATACAGAAAAAGCAAAAAGGAACTTTAACATAAAATTGTACTTCCTTTCATTCAATTAGAGGGACCTGTATAATAATATATTAAAATTTGCCTGGTCTGCCCAGTAATCAATAATTTTGATCCTTTAAAAGAGTGTACTAAATTATTAAATGAAATAAAAGTATCTAAATGTAAACCTTTTTTCTTTTTAATAATCCACAGAAATACACAAACATTGTGGAAATCATCTAAAAGATAGTTAAGATTGCCTTACTTTTTTCACTAATATTTCCTCTAAAATTTTCATTTTCTATTATTCATAATTGATATATTATTATTTATTCGGTTACCTAACGTTACGTCTTATAAGAAGCACCTAATTTAAATATAAAAAATACTTACCTAAAGTTAAAAAGATGGGTATGTTACCCTTGGATTTGCAAGACAAAACCATACAACCTCTAGTCATTTTGGTACGATATTATAAGTAACAAACAATAAACATAAAATTATAGTCACAGTTTAATAAACACTAATCACTAAAATAAGAAGGTTTTATCAATCCAAAAACGGTACTCCGGCTCTCATAAAGTATAATGTGTTGGGTAACTTCACACTGATTTATCAGTGTGTAAGTAGGCAACACATTAAATTATTTCGTGGAATTTTGTTATTGCGCAGAATCGGCGGGGCCAACTCTGACAGTTATTTTCATATTGGGCTGGACATTTTTTGATCGAATGGGCCATAGCGTTGGGCTTCCATACACCTCTAAACTTCCTTGGCTGGGACTCGGCTAAAAAATTACATTTTAATGTTATAATTTAGGGTCTTTTTTAATATGTTCCATGCATTTTAACGTCTGAAATGTAATTGAGGAAAATAAAAATCCGCTTTGCTAACCAGAACTAACCATGCGGTCATGTCACTAGAACTTTGGGCTTTTAAATTTGTCTAAATTATTTGTAGAAGTCATAAACAAAATTTTAACAACGTATTAGAAAAAACCCAGGAAAAATATAATTACACTTAAAAAAAATATATAACTTCTGCCATATCAAAAAATATAAAAAATTTGTTAATAACTTTTTTGTAGGGATAATTTAGACAAATTCAAAAGCCCCAAGTTCTAGTCTGTCATGGTTAGTTTTAGTTAGCAAAGCGGCTTTTTATTTTCCCCAATTATAAAATGCGAAGACGTATTAGAAAAGGCCCATGATTTGCTTTTTTTACATTAAATGTATTATTTAGAAAAATACTACCTTTTCGATAACGCGCCGAGTCTGTGTATAATATAGTTATTTTCCTAATAAGTGCGCAAAGTGATACTTTTCCGCACGCCAAAGCAGTTAGACGAACAACGCGAAGCGGAGTTCGGATAAGCTTTAAGTGCGGAAAAGTCACTTTGCGCAAGTATTAGGGACAATACTTTTTCTACTTGCGAATACTTTTTTTACAAGCGTTTTATTAAAAAATATGATTATTAGAAATATACGAATATTTCAGTAAAAATTAAAAATCCAAAGTAAATAATTAAATTTTTATTTTAACTGACTAGGTATACAAAAAAAACTATTATTAATTATTATTAACAATATTAATGTTAAAAGTACAACTAGTTGCATGTTCAAGGTTTATGGCCGATTTCAAATGATTTCTTAGGAACGTCGATGATGGTTCGCTGCTCGATGTTAAGACGAAATCTTGTGTTTTAGCTGATTTAACAGCGTCTGTGGAACAGGACATTTCATCTGGCTTCTTGAGAGTTTTTGGCTTGTCGCAGTTTAATTTTTTTTTTACTTAACCCCTTTTTGTAGCCGCTGATTCTTCAATGTATCCCTCGGCTACCTTGTCGATTGTCGATTTTCAACCGCCTAACCGCTTTATATCTATGAGTCCTTTTCCGAAATTTGCAAGTAGCGCCGCAAAAGATCGCCGGAAGCTGTGGCCGGTATATAGCTCTGGATTCGGCAACTTTAAAAATGCTACTATCTTAGAAGGCATCTTCCCAAATGTATTGATCCCAACGCATTGTTGTGTGCAAATTCCCCTTTTAAAATATACGAAAAACCGTTGATGTGTTGTCGCAACATATACTTTCCGTCTTCAGACAGGACGAAAGTACGTGAGGTATAGTTTTTTGCGTCTGGAATCTTCACAACAATTAGGTTGCCTTTGTCGTCGATGTCGGATGTCATTTTTGCGAGTTCTTCTCGTCTGCAGGCGCCAGCAAGTCCGAAAATTGTCGCAATTTTTATCAAAAGATATATTACATCAGGTACTTCATTAATAAATGTAGATATTTCTTCTTTTGAAAAAATCCTTCACTTTTTTGGCCGAAAGCCTACATTTTGTTTCTTAATAAATTCTGCTAACTTATAAAACTTGCCGATATCTACATTTTCCTTGATCTTTGAAACACTCAGAATGGAGTGTTTCGACAATAAAGTATTTGGACTAAATTCCTTGCCTGATTTGAGAACATAAGCTAAAAGTACCTCCTCGTTCAAAGTTCTAACGCCTTTTTCTTCACAACATGTTTCAAATGAATTATACTGTTTCTCGTACTTTTCTTTTGATTTTGCCGCAGGAGCTCTAAGTTGGCCAAACTTGTAGATTTTAAAACATGCCAGACGATGCAATTCTTCCTCCATTCTTAGAAACTTATTTTAAACTTTTTACCGAATTTTTTGATGCTTCCGTGACATTAGAAAATGTTGGTACTTGGTTGCTGCAGCAACAAAAAAATTCTTTGATTTTTTATTGTTTAGCATGGTGTCTATGAAATACATGGTGCATGGAAAAATATTAAAATAATAATAAAGAAAATTGATATGGGATATCTACTAAGCGCTAAATGTATCTAAAATTTAATAGAGCACAATAAACTAATATGTAGAACCCTTTTTTTTAATATTATTTCATCCAGAAGTTATACATTAAAAAATCGACCAATTCGCACGCAAGTAGAAAAAAAGCATGTTTCATTTGTCAACACTGCCAAGAAGCTCATGAGCCGGGGTATCTCTAGACGCGAGTCTTTCGCTTTAATTCTTGTAAGCCTTTTTTATGAATGCAACTGTTCAATTCATTGTTATTATTTATTACACAAAGAGTCAAAGTTTAGGAAACAAGTATCCTACGCATTTATGCGGCACTTTCTCCGAGTGATGTGTTTAGTCAATTTGGGGATTATCATCTTTATTTATTGCCCCTTCTTCGCGGCACGTAAGTCTTCGTACGTGCTTTTAGTGCGAATAAGCACCGGCTGGAGAATTATTACCGCGAAGGCAAAGGGGTGAAGAGGGCGCTCGCGAAAAATACTCTGAATTTATAATGACGTTCGCGTATATATTTGTGTCATCCTATTTGTTTGTCTGGTGCTGTTGATGCTGTTTCTTCCGTCTCTAAAATGCGATTTTTAAAACTTCTGCCTGTAAAGGGCTTTTTACTCTCGAGTGGATTATTTTGACAATTTATTTTCTACTTAGATTCTCATGTTTTATTTTTATTCGAGCGCGCTGGAATTTTTTTTGAAAATATAATGTTTTGTCTCTTTGGGTTAAGGATATGAGACATTTTTCTTTCATATTTTTAAGGCTATTTATAAAATTTTTGCCGGTAAGAGCCATATATTTTATTTTTTTCTAAGTACGTTTTAGTTTCTTTTAGTATCTTACATAAAAATGTTAAAAAAATAGTCATATTTGTTCATTGGCTGACTTAAAAAAAGGGAGTTACCAATTCGACATGTGTGTATTTATACCTAAAGTCCAAAATTTCTGTCAGTGACTCATTTAATACCGGCCACCCAACCGACGAAGCGGCTAAATAAAAATCTAACACTAGTAAATGATTTTTAAGCCTATATTATACTTTTCCGCTCAAATAACAGTGAACCGGCCAAAAGTTTCATCGCCACGTTGTCATAATTCGCGAGAATAAGTTACCAGCCAGCAATCGCATTTAAAATAGCACGCCAATATGTATTGAAATCATTGTTATCGAGAAGACAATAAATGTGGCAACACACATTCCTTAGCTTACAACTTGAACAGACTTGAAAATAGGCGTATCGACAGGGTTTTCGTGCTGTTCGATGATTTTATTTAGTTATTATTGATTATGGACAGATTTTGTAAGTTTAAATTTTAGTTGCTATACAGGGTATTTTTTAAATATTGCAAATTTCTAGTTTTCGTAGTATATAGATATTGTTTTGTGCCAATTTTATTATAGTTTATCTTATTTAGTGTATATAATTATATATAAAGATTTAGTGTTGTAAAGTGCTTTTAATTCAGTAAACTATAAATAGATATTAACCAACCTTCAACTACTAGTAATCCGCCTACAAAAAAAAAACATAGTTAACGTTAAAAGAACGAATAATGGTTAAAAAGGTTTACCATGGGATTCGGGAACGAAATCCTGAACTAAACACTTTGGATACTGCAGAGATATGTGCAACTTTAACAAAAGTTTTTTCGCGTACGGTATTCAGAGTTTTAAAAGGAAAATAAACAATATTAGTAATTATTCGGATAACTGGAAAATGCGACTTTTTCGCTATTTTTTGCACAGTCCCTACTTTCCGATTGTTAAACATGAATTAGAAGTTGTTTTTTTGGCCGCCTCTTATAGTATTTCAAGAGAATAAAAATTAATTTTTTTAGTTACATTTTACGACATATTTCTTTAAATTCTGTCATTTGCACGAAAACATATTTAAAAGACTCATTCTATTTTAATATTAATATTTTTAAAAAATCACTCAAAAAGTACGGAAAAAACCTTAATATTCAATAAGTAAAAAGTTTAAGTCCGAATTCAACTCGAAATTCTAAAAATGTTGACCTGTTGCCCAGTTGTAATAGTTTTCTTTATGACATTGTTATAAGATATACGAACCTTGCCTCGCTCGGCCCGCAATGTTTGATCAAAAATATCCACTAAATAATATGAAACTTAAAAGACCCGAAATAGTTATTGAATTCTACAAGCTGATGATTTTAGGGCTTTCGTGTTTCTTATATAGTGGATATTTTTGATGACGCAATGCGTGCAAATATCGTATTTAATATTGAATTTGCAAGATCGGTGGTGATTTGGCAAGTCGGTGTAACTTGGATTTATTTATTTAATTAGCGCATCAACCTCTTAGGGTTATTAGCGCACATACATTAAATTAATCCAAACATTATTAGACATTCTAGATTTTGAAAATACATTTAGCAACTTAGTTCATTATAATTTTTAATCAAAGTTCATTGATTAGACCAGTGGTGGTTAGGAATCTTATGATGGCGTTATAGTCATTGTCTATACGTCTTTTTTAATTTATGTTAAGACTGAAATTTTATTATTTTTATTATGTAGCAAAATAAAATCAAAGAAGATAAAATGAAAGTAAAAAATTTATTTTTTTTGGAAAAACTATGAGAAATCGCAAAAAAAAACTTAAATTTGTGTTCTGTGACCTTAAAATAGGAGGTGTGCAAAATTTAGTAAAAAATTTACTTTTTCATTAATCCAAATAATATCCAAAATAATATAGGCTTGTTACTCATTTAAAGGGTTGATGAAAATGTAAGAAAATAACTTTTGCTTGTAAAATATATTCATGTTTTTACGAAATTTTATGATTTATTTTTTGAGATGCACACGCCACTGGAATTGATTCCCCTGACGCCACACAACCCGGGGCGCTCTAAAGTCGAGCGATGCGTCATTGACAGAAATTTTGGACTTGAAGTATAGAATAGTTCACTTGTAAAATAGTCCAGTAAATAAAGGGACAAAGCTGTGAATAATTCTGTACAGTTTTTCCTTGTGTCGTAACTCTTGGGTCTGCTTGGGTCTGCTTGGGAATGCTTTCGAGCAAAAAAAGTTTATTAACATTAACAGGTTGGAAAGGGCTGAAAATGGCCCCTCAAGGCCCAAAAAATGTGTTTCCTGCTATTATCTACCAAAATGTGCAAATTGGAGAATTTTTCTTTATACAAAAAATAAAGATCGCCTTGTAATCAACAATAATAATCCTTATAATTTTTTTCTAAAAATGATAGTTTTTAAGATAACGGGACCCAAAGGTCCCCTCATCTCAGCTGCCGCTCTACCGCTAGAATGCCGCTATCATCATGGATTCACTTATAAGCGGGCGGATGAATTGTTCCATTACTCGGGCAATAATGTACATTTTTAAATAATTCAAAGTTCATTGGAATGGGCAAACCCGTACCTATCATTGCAAATGAGTTTGGGTCCATTTTGATTTTTCTAAAATATTAAAAAAGCGGTCAAAGTTTTTTTTCACAATATTTTGAAAGTGTCTCATTAATTTATTGATATTTTTTGAAAAAATGGTGTGTTATTAACATTTCTTTTTTATAATGAGACTTTAGCGAGTGTTTAATGAATCCAGAAAATTTCCCTCATCATTTTTCTTGCGTTTTAATAAAAAATTGTTTTTTCTACTACTGTATAAATAAGAAAACTTTGTGGTCCTAGCAACGCGAATGATAACGAAAGAGAACCTTCGTGTTACCTGGTTGCTAAGCGTTGCTAGCTACGAAAGTAATATTTTCAGCGCCTGGACAAAAAAGTAAGAGTAAAAAAAAAAAAATATGCTTGTGGGAAATATTAGGATTTATTTATAAAAAGTAACTAATTTATGACAAAATATTTTAAAAAACTAGGTTAGGTATTAACATTAAAAGTAATTGTGCAATTTGAGCAATTAGCAAAAGAAATTGGAGGAATAATACTTGAATTAACAGTTTTTAAATTTGTTGTTGGGGTATCGTTATCACCTTTAACTACGTTAATATTCATATTTTTCACTGTTACTTCATTAGAGGAAATATTGGTAGGAATTTCGTGTAAAATCTTCTTTGAAATTTCCACCTTATTACTATAGGATTCAGCAATATATCCCGCCGCAACAGAAGAAGACCTCCAACCTCCATGCCTTTTAAGTCCAAAATATCGACATCGAAGCATTGGCAAGGAACGTAGTTGACGTTCTTCTAAAAGAATGGCCAGTGTATCTACTGATGTCTTCAAGCTTCAAAAACTTCGCAATTTCTTTAGGTACATTTGAAATAGTGTGCTTTCCAATTACTTGATTAACACATTTACCTCTTTCATAACGATACAATAAACGCTCATCTAGAGCATTCCTTGGTCACAGCTTAATATATTCCTGTAGGAACTGAGCCTTCATCGTTGGTTACTACAAAGTTTCTTTTAACTTTATTTTTAGACTCCACTATTTTTACTACAGCCACGTCATTTCTTATTTCTACATCACTTAGCTTCATTCTGTATATTTCGTCTGTCCGGCATGCCCCAGCCACTCCCATAATGGCTATTACTTTCATTGCTAAGTAACTTTGATCAGGCGCGTTAAGTAAAAACTTTATGATTTCTTCTTTTAAAATTTTTGACTTTTTGCCTCATAACCATCGTTTTTCCTTTTAATAAAAGCAACTAGTTTCTTGAACTCCGAAATATCTTGATTTTTGTTTACGGAAATTGTTAACTTGAGCATGGAATATACAGACCAGAGGGTTGGTGGTGATAAAGATTCGGATTTTTCTTGAAAATACGCCAACATCACATTCTCGTCAATCCGCCCCACATTTTTGTAGCAAGCCATTCAGAAAACGATTTAATGTTTGATGGTACCCTCTTTAGATTTGTCTGGCAGAAGTGAGGCACACGCAAGGTCAGCTGCCTTTTGGATGCCATTTTCATATTCATTTAACATTTTAAAATGGGAATGGATTTATACTAAATTAACAATAATTCAAAATCTGACAAGTGCTGATGACAGACAATGTCAACAATAAATGTGTTGCTATGGATTAATTTTTAACAGGTAAAATTTCAAAATCTCTGATATTTCTATTAAAACATGATGTTAATGATTATTAAATTATGCGATACATAGAACAGTAGCAGAAAAAATATAATACATTACACGATGCGAAAGGCCTTTCAAGTGTTCGGAGGTTTTAAATAGCCTCGGCTTCGCCTCGGCCATTTAAAAACCACCTCACACCAAAAATAAACTTTCGCATCTTGTAATGTAAATAACTATTGCCCATTTGCGAAAAATATTGGTGTTGCGAAAAAAATGGTAGGTACCATTTTTGTTGATTTTCAGGTGATCTTAATTTTTTGTTATCACAAAACTTCTCTGGTTCGCATATTTTGACAGATATTCTAAGAATTGCGCCCCAAATAAAAACTGTACAGATTTATTTACAGCTTATGGTACATTTAGGTCTTTAGTTACTGGACTAAAAAGGATTTGCTTTAGAATTGTATGAAATTAAACTATAGGCTTAACAGATGTGTTTTTCTAGAAACGTCAGTAATTGCTGTCAGTATCTAAAATGTCATTTTCTCTTGTAGCGAGTCTTCTAGATAACCCTTTGCTACTGTACTGAACTTTCATCTACCGTGTCTTTTAATTGTAGTAAGATTAGCACCAGAGTCAGCCAACAAACTAGCTGAGGAACGTCGGAAGCAATGTCACATGTAAAGATGGGAATCAGGCAAATTTAGAAGTTTAGCCATTTGGGCAGGCATTTTACCAAATGTGTTGATTCCAACTGAAGTTATGGCTCATTTATTCTTAAAGCATCTTATAAAAACTCTTGAATGATTAATATTCACTGGACGAAGGGCTATGTACTTTTTCTAATAGTTCATATACAAGGTACCACTAATTACAAAGGTTGCACATTAGTTTTTGTGTCTGGTATATGAACAATTAGTGAAGTTCCCAAATCTTCGATGTTATTTAATGTCAAATAACTGAGTTCTTCTTCGACGACAGGCTCCCAATACATCGGAAATTGCGGCCACTTTTTGCATAAAATATATATTTCATCCGGGACTTCTGCGAGAAATTTGTCGATTTGTTCTCTTATCAATATTTTAGACTATTTAGACTTTTTCGGTCGATATCCTTTACCCTTTCGCTTTAAAAAGGCAACTAGCTTGTGTATTATCTACTTGTGTCCTGACTGTCACCAATCTTCTGACACCAGTTAGACAGCATTGAAAATGTCAAGTGCGATCTTGGCGAAACGTCTGCATACTTCCGCAAGGAACACAAATGACAAACGGATATACTCCCGGAATGAAAATAATTCATATATATATATATATATATATATATATATATATATATATATATATATATATATATATATATATATATATATATATATATATATATATATATAAACAAAGGTACTAAATTTCTTGGGTATCGGTCCAGGAGAGGGCTAATTAAAGTGAAATACTTCTTAGTTCACTTAGATTGTCAATGTCAGTTTTTTTATTGATACTGTTAGAAGATCTATAAACATTCTAACAGTATCAATAAAAAAACTGACATTGACAATCTAAGTGTCATTTACTCTAACTTACTCAATTTTAACCTAAAACAAAAGACAAACAATGATTCCAATAGTTCTTTTTCATCAAGCTAAAACATTTAAACAATAACTGTTAACTTAATTAATTTTTTAATACTTTTGATTTTTTATTCTGTATTTTTTTTTCTTTCTTTCTCTCCTCTATAACCTAACATTCCTTTTTTAAATAACCACTCTTTATGTTCAGTTGAACTTCACTTAAGAATGTAAGTTGGTCCTTCCACTTTTGTTTTTTTCTTTTTTTTCCTCTAGTGTTAACACTTTTATGCTACACTGGACATAAATATAACTCTAGGATAATTGTATGGTAATGCTTTGGGCAAAGGGCTGTAAGTAAATATTAAAACATAAAATCTGGAATAGACAAAACATCATCATAAATCTATAATTTGTGTTTTCTCGGTCACGTACGTGCACACACACACACACACTCACACATACAAACACTAACCCTTAGGTGACAGATAAGGGTGCACATACACTAACATATACACCCATACACACACACTAACCCTTAGGTGACAGATAATGGTTTACGCACATACCCATACACACGCACGCACACACAAACACTTACCCTTAGGTGACAGATAAGGGTATACCTACACACTCACACAGACATACACGCACATACACACATGCTCTTATGTGAGAGATGAGAGCTCCGTGATCATTAAGACACTACATATTTACTGTTTAATTTTTTACCATCACTAATTTTTCAACTTTGCATATTACGTACACATTCAGTCATAAGAAAATCTATCTTCCAGTTAAGTTAACAATATCTTAACTTTAACCTAGATATGCCCGGACCTTATACTCGCATTCCAAAAAATAACAACTACATAAATACATATTAAATTAAAAAAGGAGAAAAACCCTGAAACGAATAAAGTGGTATAGAAATCCATCCATTCTGTACTAGTCTTACATTTAACAACAATTAAAATATTTTAAAAATGTATCAGCTTAATTATTAAGAAACATTAATATGAATTTTTCAAAAACTAAATGATATCCTGTTACCATACATTGTAAAACTCAGCTGTTGTTGATGTTACCAACTTCTAAATAATGCATTTAGTTGTAAGTATACCTAAAATTGAGAAAGATTTGCCTTTTTTTGATTGTATGTTTTTTTTGTTTTCCATATTGTAGACCTGAGGAAGAAAATAAATATTTTCGAAAGCTCGTTAAACTAAGAAGTGTTTCACTTTAATTAGCCCTCTCCTGGACCGATACCCAAGAAATTTAGTACCTTTGTTGTTTAACTGGTCGGCCAAGACTTCCCTCCTCCTTATTTATATATATATATATATATATATATATATATATATATATATATATATATATATATATATATATATATATATATATATATATATATATATATATATATATATATATATATATGTTTCAATGTGATGTAAGTCTTTTTTTTGAGAACGTTTAGAAAAGAAACCGGTTTTTTTTTTCATTATGTTACATTATAAGTTGGATCCTGTGTGTTTATGTGTTCTAAGAAATTGTTAAAGCAACCTTCATCGTTTTAATAAAAACAAAAACATGTCATATATTGTTTCCACCATATTATTGGCGTTTACCTTTTCAATACACATGTGTATGAAATACCAAATAAAGCAATATCAACCTGAAAACAATTTATTTATATATTTAAATACCGGTTTCTTTGTCCCATGTTGCTCCTTTATTGCCATTTGATATACAAACCGGAATAGGGGGCAGAAACCGTAACAACAGTCTCTCTTATATTATCCTTTTCCATTCTGGGTCACATCTGTGAACGCTGGAGGATTATGAGACAGACACACAATATAAAGCTTTTGCAGTATTCAGTGCCGTAGAAATGAGAAATTTTTACAATTTGTTAGATTTTGGCCTAAAAACATCTTTATCATTATAGACCATTACCCCATCGAAAAAAAGGAACCAATCGTATGCTTTTTTAAGTAGTGAACATTCACTAGGCGCTAATCATTTCCGTAGGTCACACCGGAAAATTCAGCCAACTATAAGAAATACTACTCATTTGTAAAAAAAAATCTTTCTTAAAAATATTTCTCTTTTACCTTAACACATTTATTCATTTTATTAAATCAATAGGTAAAACAACAAACGCAGAAACTGCTTCATTTGGATTTGAAAAACGCTGACCATGCATATTATCTTTAGGTTTTGGAAACAAAAGGAAGTCACATGGTGATAGGTCGAGGCTGTAAGGTGGATGTTTCCATAAGTTTACCTTTGACTGCTCTAAAAATTGATTTGTTTGCAGCGCTGTATGGAACAAAGCATTGTCGTGCTATGTTTTTTCTTGGACGCACCAATTGAACTTTTTCCAGTACTTGAGGCAAACAAACTTACGGCCAAGTGATGATCGCGTTGTTAAATTTAGAAATGGACTTAGCAATTGTTAAAAGTTAACAACGGTTTAGAATGTTTAACAAAACGTCATTGTCAGTGTTATTCAATGATTTTAGTAGGTAATCTGTCGTCTGACATTTTGTTAAACATTCTAAACTGTTGTTAACTTAGCAATTGTTAAAAGTTAACACCAGTTTAGAATGTTTAACAAAATGTCAGATTTTGACAGGTTACCTACGAAAAACCATTGAATAACACTGACAATGACTTTTTGTTAAACATTCTAAACCGTTGTTAACTTTTAACAATGGCTCAGTCCATTGCTAAATTTAACAACGCGATTATCACTCGGCCGTTAGTGTAACAAAGATCATTAACTGTTCGTGGATTTACACTGCGGGACTGTCTAACTTTAACTGGATTGAGGTCAGTTGAAAACATCCATTGAGCTGACTGGCGTTTTGATTTAGGCTCAAAGGCATAAATCCATGTTTTGTCACCAGTGATGATGTCGTAGACAGCATTTGATCTACCACCCTTTGATGCGATGTGCTTTTTGAGCTTCGAATAAATTATGGGAAACCGAACAAAAAAAAACTTTTCAAACTTTAATATATACACAGTTTATGTTTTCCAAAAATTCTGGATTTTTTTGGGGATACGGTCAGGCGATATATAAAAAAGATTGGTTGCTAAGCAATTTTTATTTAATTATTGTCAAAAACGGCGTTTTGGCCTGGAAGGGCATTCATCAGGTGTATATGTATTTTTTTAACAAAAAATCAATCTGCAATACAAAATTTTTTCTGCTAAAATTTGTAATTATTTAATATATAAAATTTAATTTTACCTTAGATCAAGGGGTTCCTTACAGAAGACATTCATTTGTATAGGTGTGTTATTGGATATTGAAAACATAAAATCAAAAACGAACACATAATATTAAAAACAGTTATTTACACATACTTTTGTTAATAGTTGTTAGAAAAAAAAACGCGATATTGAATATTGAAATTTCAGAATGTCCCTATATTATTCACCAAATATTTTTTTTTCAAATTTTTGAGACGGAATGTCTTGAAAACTAATCGTTTAACTGCCTCAATTTTTATTGAGCTTATTTCAGAAATTTTTAAACCATGAAAATATGTAGACGTAAACTAGTCATCCTATTTAAACCAGTTGACGCCTTTGCCATTACTTGTTGATAGTTGACACCACGAAAAATATTTTTCCTACGAGCGTGCGGAAAAGTCCACTTTTCCGCACGCATTTGAGTGCAGAAATTTCCACTTTTCTCCGCCGTGGGAAAAGTAAAACTACTCTAAAATCTTACAGGTAAGCAAGATTTATAGGGTATTTTAGTAATTGTATTATTTCATGAAAATATACGAAGCCATTGCAAAAGTTTATTCTTTTTTTTGTTTGTTATTTTGAAATTTTTTAATTTTCAAAAAAACACAAAAAACATTTTTTTAAATTTAAACCCTGTATAATAATAATAAATGATTATGACAAGTCAAGCAACAATATGTAATCTTGGTGATTTTAACACATGTCAGATTTTTCTTCGTTTCCATTTTTGAACAAGCAATTGCACAAATGAATTTCAATAAAAACAAGCATTTTAATAAAAAGGCGTCATAGTATTTTTTTTAATTAAAAAAAAACCACAAAAATAATTTTTTAAAAATGAGTAGTTCCGATGAGGACCTACCAGTTTCCCATCCTGGATGCAGCAAATACCGTAAGTTTGAATTTATTACCAGAAAATCTCGTGAAAAATATGAGAATCAATATAGTCATTTGAAAACTGGTGCTCCAGCAAGGGGACAAAAGTATTAAAGAAGAAGTGTTCTTGGCCTATTTTGCGGTTTTTGCAAAAACATAAAAACCTAATACTTTATGGAGAAATCCATGTTAAAATGTGCCCTTTAAAGTAAAAGAAACCTTGATTTAAGTTCATATTTCAAGCTAACATCACTACTTAAACACCAAAACGTGATACCGGCCAAAAATCAAAAACTTTCAGCAAAGAAGAAGTTTCAAGTTTCCCTGAAAGAAGCACCTGATAATATTTCCCTTTCTAATAAAAGTTTTTGGATTAGCCGGTGCTTGTAGGAGAGATGAACTTACAAAAATAATGATTGATGACATACAGGATAATGAAAATTTGATAGTGGTGAAAATTCCTGACAGAAAAAAATAACACCTGAATTTTTGTAGTGTCCGATGAAACAAATAACGGACTTTATCTGCAATTGTACCGTAAATATGAAAATTTGGAAAAACCATACCCCACACAGACGTTTTTGCCAGTATAAACAAGGAGCAGGAGTACGCAATGTGTGGGAATAAATTCAGTGGGTTTAAAATCCCTTTTAGAAATTGCTGCATACCTAAAATTAAAAGAGTACATGGAATAGTTTTCGTCGATCCTCTGCGACTATGTTGAGGAATTCTGAGAAGGAATTACCAATGTCAAGCGACTTGGGGCTGGAAATCAACGGCTGTAGCTGAGAGCTACATTGATGAATTCACAAAATCAGAAAAAGGATATGTCGAATAAAATATTGACCATAAACAACTCCCCTCCTGAGCTAAGTCAACCTTCATAGCCGTACAATAAGCGCTTCCATAAGCCATCCGCTAAATGAAATTACAGGTTCTGGAATTAATTTACAATATGCTAATAACTGTTCTTTTGTTGTAAATGTTATCAACAAATAATTCCTATTTATAAATATGCTGTAGTAGTTCTTTCAGATTAAACATATTTAAAAAATGATCATTGCTTTAATATTGGTATTATCTGACGCTCGTAGGAAAAATTTTGTTCAACGCTTGCGCAGTGATTTTTCCGCACTTGACTGCTTCCAAACCTCCGCTTCGCGTCGTTCGGGCAACGGCAGTCGCGTGCGGAAAAGTATCATTTTGCACACTTATTAGGAAAATAACTATTTAGGTCATAAAAAACTTTGAGCTTTCCCATTTAATGTATTTTTGGTTTAAAAATTTCAAACTAAAAAGGGGCCAAAACCAGGGGGTCCACTTATACTGGATCGCACTGTACATTACTAAATTCATATAATAAACTTTATATCAATAATAACCAATATTTTTTTACGATTTAAACAAATTATCCTCTAACAAAAATGTAGGTCAGTTAGAACAATAACGAACAAAACTTGTGTATTCAAAATTAGAGAATATATATTGCCTGCTCTAAAATATTTATTCTTTAAAATTTTATTTTAAAGAGCAATGTATACGTCAAAAATAAACATCCATGCTTCAAGCCGGAACCAATTTTAACGTTTTTTTATTTTCATGATGTTATTTGTTTTATTTTTTAAGGGTTTTCTTGTACAACTGCTTTTTAATTTGTAAATAAAAAAACAAATGATTTGTAAATATATTCAAAAACTGCTGCTAGGACTGTTGGAAGATAAAAAAATAAATCGTATTTAGGTAATAAAAACCAATACAATTATTGAAGAAAATTGCTCTAAAAGACTTTAATGGCATTTTCAAATAAAATAAATACAATACAAGTAACTGGTAATGTCTCGTTTCTCCTTATATAGCGAATTTACAAGCTGCCACTGCCTTAGGGTAACAAAATAGAAAAACAAACGAAATAAAACAAACCTTTCTTAAAGAAAGGCAGCAGAAAACAAATAATGCGCAAATAGCGTGCTTTTGAAACACTACACGATCATTACATTATATTAGTGTATATGCGTTATTTTAGGCCGTTCGAAGATAACATTGATAAAATAATCCAATTTCCAGAAATCGGGATCCTTAAAATTAATGTGGAGAATCAGACGAAAAAATTGCCTAATATGTTTTTGGTAAAAGGGTATAATTTTGCCTCGTGATTAATTTAAATTATGTTTTTTCTTCATGTTCAATTTATTTTTAAATAATGATAATAAAGGTACAATATAAACAACTTTGTATTACGGGATTCAAATTAGAGACGAGGTTTAAATTCCAATTATTAAAGCAAAAAAAGGTAATTTTAACAGATATCTAACTGCGCCGTGACTTCCGGAATAATCTGTAGCATACTAAAATCAAAAATCCAACCAATTTATTTTCAGGTAGTTTTTTTAAACAATAATTATTTTAAAGGGCTTCTTTTTGTTTTTTTTTTTTTAATATAATAAAAAGTAATGGCTATATCACTTTACTTATAAAAGACCGTTTGTAGAGAAATTAAAAACCTACAAAATGGTTTTTAAAAAATCCTGATCCGACCATTTTTTACCAAAAAAAGCCGGAAAAACGCTTAAAATAGAACTTTTTTTTTAAATTCGTATCTCTGTTAATTTTTAATAATAATAGCTGATTTTGGAAAATGATAGTTAATAACATATACTTTGAGCTGCCAAAAGATGAAAATTGTCGCATTTATAGCTTTTTTTCAATCGCACTATAAATAAATTAGGCCCTTATCTTGCACGTGCCGATTTGAATTTTTAAAACGACTTTTTAAAGTTGGGGTTAGAAGCTAAAAACTGTATATCTCACTTTTTCATATAAGTTTGGAGAACATGTTCGAATGCTTGTAAACCTAGCGCGTCGAGCGAAAATTCGCGACTTATACTGAGTCGACCATGGAGGGGGCACCTAGCAGCGAATACGCAGCCCGTCTCTCGCTTCCTGCCTAGTTTTGATTTTCCTAGTGATGTGGAAAAAGCTGCTCAAATCGCAATGTCGAGTTTGATACCTGAATCATTAAAATTAAAGTAATATTTGGCTTATTAAAAATGCATAATGGGCATGAAGGAAAGATATAAGAAAGTTCATATGAAGAGCTCTACGTTATGGTCATTGTATTCGATGTTAAGACCAGAAATTTTGCTTAAGAATAATATTGATATAAATGTCTTTACTGAACTTGTGACATTTCGGAAGCGACAGTCGAAGGCATATCAATCAAAAATGTCTTATGCACTTACCAATGAACATATTTCAAGATTATTAACGAAAGCCGATGACAAGTCATTTTTAATAATAAAGGTTTTCTGTTTTATAATAATTGAATAGCTTCGGATATTTGTATTTTTTCAGGTTGCAATGATTATTGGTGTGGTAGGTGCTTGCCGAACGTCAACATTTCTGTGCTTAGTGGATGAAAAAACATACATATATTAAAATAAGGATTCTCCCTACAAAAACTAATACATGGAAGGAATTTGCTATTAGAGAAGGGGACATAAAGGATCTTGATTTTGTAGAAATCGGTAGAAAATAAATGCGTTTAAAACCGAAAGACATTAAGCATAATAGATTCTTCATTAAATACCAGCCCATTGACATAAATACGTTCGGTATAATACCTAAAAATATTGCAAAGTTTCTTCAGACTTATTCACTGATCATTGCTTTTGCTGATCATCTGCTACACTATTGGCAGATTCTGGTGCTGACCTTTTAAAAATAAAACAACATGGAGGTTTGAAATCAAATTCGGTAGCGAAGGGTAAAAAATTTAATCGAAACAAAAAAAGAAAACCAGTAAATCTTTGTCGTCTAGTAAAATATTAAATCTAAGTAATTGTACTAATTTTGTTGTAAACATTTACAATTAAAACATTTGTTAAATCTCTTAATATCATTAGTTACGATTTTTTTATTAAATTGACTATTTTATAATAAATTTGTTCATATTTTTTTTGTGCAACTGGAGATGGAATGGACTTTTCGAAAATAGTACTAGTGTTAAAAAGTTAAACGTTTTAATACGGGCCGGTCAGTTTTGAAAAATCTTTTTATGTCAAAATTAGTAAAAATATTGTTCCCAGCTCTTACGAAAGGCCGTGCGAAAAATTATAATCGTTTGTACTTGTTAGGAAAACTACTATTATATATTCATTCGGCACCTCAAATGCTTGCCTGAACTCCGCTACACTTTTTGCACTTGTTAGGAAAACTACTATTTTTGCGGATTCCAAAATGAAATCTTTGGTTTATATTTGGTGTGGGCCTCTTTAATTATTAATATAAAATTTTAAGAATTCCAGAGTCGCTATGGGTTTGTTAGTTGTTTTAATTTGTAAATTAATGGATAGGACATTTATTTAATCCATTACTTTCTTTTTGTCAATGGCTTCAGATCGGACGTTCAACTCTTAGGAAATTGTATTTAAGGAAAAATAATAAGCAACCCTAAAAAAAGTAATAAAAAACATATATTACTTTTTATTAAGCATGCTCCACAATTTCATTAAATACCATGTAAAGAATATACGATAAAAATTAATTTGAACTCAGCTAATTTATCGATAAAAGAAAAAAGAACAAGATGATTTTATTTAAGGGAATCACGGCGTAACAAAATTAATAGTGGACTTCAGAAAAAAAATGCTTCATGAGATTATATGTTTTGTGTGAAAAGCTTTCATTTTTCTTTGTGATGAAGTCGTTTTGCTTTTTTCGTTTTAACTTGAAAGCAAAAGTAAAAGGAGGTGATTTTTGTTAAATATAGGACACTCGAAATGATAAGGTTATTACACTTAAAATGATTTTGACCTTATTATATTAAAACTCGTTATATTTGCAAATAAAGATTTACAGGGTGTCCCTAAAATGTGGAAAATTATCTAAGTACGAAAAAAACACGTTTAAAGAAGAGAGAATTAAAGTTAGGAGTACTGATCATTAAAAATACACATAACAAAAAACTTAAAAGCATAGGCTTTCAAAGGTTAAACAAATTATTAATAGGAGATGCTTGATGTGCTTGTGATATAAGTTTATTACAAGCGAGTTTAGGAATGTATACAAAAGAAGGCCTGTATTGACACTTTAACCAACTAAGACTTTTCAAATTACTGTCAAAGAAAGTGTTGTGAATAACTCACAGGTGCAGGGTAGAAAAAAAGCAACAAATACCGTTTGTATTTTTTCTTTGGCAAACAGCATAACCCCCAGTATGTTCTATTTTAAGAACTTATTAAGCTTCTAGTTAATAGAACCGATAACTTTAACTTTTTTTGTTGCTAATTGCATTAAATACAAAATATACAACTCCAAATTGCTGCATCAAACCACCTATATGCTATTTTTCAGGCTGTTAAGTCTGATAAGTATTTCGGGTGGTGATTGATGGATTTCACTTTGACATATTCATTATCAAATTTCAACGTCCCGTTAGATCAATATTTTCTTTGACCTTTTTTTTTACCAAACATTAACGACCTTTAAAAAAATGGAAAAGCCTAATATTGGGGTATTTACAGGGAAAAGTTTTTGCTAAAACACGTGATAAAAACAGCCAACGTTTTACAGTCAACTAATGGTTTAAGATAAAAACTAAATATTTGCGCTTATCTTGTTTAGTTTTTTATATTCTTGCTAATTACCTAAGTTAATATTTAAAACTAAAGGTGTAGATATGTATGTAAGTTAAATTAATAAAAATAAATATTTTAAACTAATTTTTAAAATATCTACTTTTAAGAGGTATTTTGGTTTTCTAAATGTATTTTTTACCACATTTTTAAGAAACTTGCGCCAAGACATAATAATTTGTTGTGTCTGACTACACACCAGAAAGTCCTGTAAATCCGTAAGCATTGAAGATACTTTTTATAAAAGGGTTATACCTAATTAAGAGCTCGAAAAAACGTGATTTTTATTTTTTTTATCAAGAGGAATTTGATTTAACAAATGGTTTAAATACATGAACTTGTAGCGAATTTTCTAAGCTTGTTGTATTGCCGCTGTAGACGATCTCCTGGAGTACCGGCGTTAAGCAAGATATCTTTGGTTTGGATTATTTAAAATAGAAAATTTAAAACAATATATATTTAGTGGATAGATGGATCTAAGTATTAATCAAAGAAATATTCAAAATTTTGTTTTTGACAAAATGACGGCTTCTTAAAAAAATGCCATTAGCGAAGAAATTTCCAACTTTAATTGGTTTAAATAATCAAAATAATTTTTAGAAATCTTATTTCTGTAATTAATACCTGGGGAATATATCTAAGAAAATTGTGTCAAATTTTAAATTCGATTAGTTAAGCCGTTTTGGGGAAATCATGCTTACCGACATTGAAAACATGGTTTCGAGATGCACGCGTTTAAAGTTTCAAAATACAGGTCTAATGCCTAAGAAGGCCCTTACAAATCTGCGTATATCTTTAAGAGTATTTACCGGATCAATTTAAAATTCTTAAACAATATACTTCGACATGTACAGGGTCTTTGATTATATTTACGTGGCTTCTAAAGCCTTTATTTTTGAAGACAGAAAAAAATGTTATATATAAAAATTGTAGGTTTTTTCCCATATTATCTTTTAAAATTATCAGTTAAAAATTATCGCATTAAAAAAATGCTTTGCAACTTTTTTAAATGGAACACCCCGTATATTATGCGCTACAATGAAAGATCTTTTTTTTATTCAAATATATATACATTGATGATATTTGGATGAACAATTTTTGAGATATTTAGGCTTAAAATATAAATAAATTAAAAAAAATCATATTAGTATCAAGAAAGCTATGAAAACGTTTTAATAAATTTGACGTATTGGTATTGAAAAAAGTTGAAATTTATCATTTTAACTATTAAAATAGTTTGTATTGCTTTTTTGTCAATAAGCTATTCAGAAGAACACAAAATCGCTATTATGCGTGTTTTTTATGGTAACGATAATAATATGACGACAGTGCAAAGGGAATATTACTTATTATATTCTTAACAACGGGTACCATCTATAGATACTACTAAATACATAGTAAGAAAGTTTATTAAACGAAAAAGCTATAAAATGAAGGAAAGGACTGCAGCACGAAATGAAAACAAAGTTTTGGATATCCTCCTTTTTTCAGGATAATTATTATACTTTTTCTATTGGATTAGCATTAACTACTTTTAATAATTTTAGAATATCCTGAAATATCAATCTCGGATGCGGCATCTGAACTTAATAAAACAGATTATAAAATTTATTTAATCTTAAAACTTTACAAATTTTATCCTTATAAATTTATGTCCGTTCAGAATCTTCCTGAACAAAACATGCAGGACCGACCTAAGTATGCATTGGAAATAGCTAGGTTTATGCAGCAGGATCCAAAGTTTTTAAATAAAATTCTATTTATCGACAAGTCTTCCCTCACTTTAGCAGGAATGTTTAATCACAAGAATAAATATATTTTTCCAGAGAAAACCCTCACCAAATTCAGCAACATAACAATTTTATTGTTTTCATGGCTTTCTTGATACTAATATGAAACTTTTTTTGTAATTTATTAATAATTTAACCTAAAATATCTCAAAATTGGCTCATCCAAATATCATCAATGTATATATATTTGAAATCAGAAAAAAAAGATCTTTCGTTGTAGCGCATAATATACAGGGTGTTTCATTTAAAAAAGTTGAAGTTGCCTATATTTTCCATTTTTTTATTGCGATATTTTTTTACTGATAATTTCAAAAGATAATATGGAAAAAATCCTACAATTTTTATATTAAACATTGTTTTCTGTCTTTAAAAATAAAGGCCTCAGAAGCCACGTAAATATAATCAAAGACCCTGTACTTTCTAAAAATAAAATACATTTTTTTCTGAAAATCCCAAGTGGGTATAACCCCTAAAGTAAAAATTGTCACAACCTGATAAGGTATGACACCCAAATTTTTAATGATTTTTATCATATTATGGTGTTTATTCATTGTTGGGCCTTAAAAATCCGTTGTTTTACACAAAGTGGTTTAATTTATTGATTATGTATTTAAAATAAAATTTTATTTTGTGTTTTATACGTTGTACCTGTTCGTTTTTATCAAAAACAACGAAACGCTGTCAAAAACGAATCAACTAGTAAGGGGTTTCATTATAGTGTTAAGGGCATTATGAAGATGCTCATGCCTCCAAGGGCAACAATTCAATCTTACAAAGACAAGGGTCCTATGGACCGAGGGTTTATAAGTTGCCCGAGGGTATAGGGTTCAGATTATTCTACGTTAAATTAAATAAAAAATCAAAATCACTAAAGATCTTTTACCCATATAGTTGCTTAATAAAAAAAGTAATAAGTGTTCATTGTTGGGCTGTGTCAAAGTCAAAACTCAAATTCATAAAAAACTATGGATTTTCCGTTGATTTCTAATAGAATTACTATGAATGCTACTAAACCTTTGGAAAATCTTATCCCAAAAACAGTTTTAAGACGCTTATGATAAAAAATATAAAAGATTTGGAATTTCAATCAAAAATAATGATGTAAAAACTATTAACGAGATGGTGCTACTTGGATATTTCCAGTAAATGATATGTTAAAATTGCCCTTGTAAATTATATTAAATAATAATTATGTATATTGATTATAGTCTGGACCATTTACTCCTAATTCCCTATGGACCAAATTTTCAATGGTAAAGAAGATATTAATATTTAATAAAAATATAAACATTGTAAAATACTTCAAGCCTTGCCAGCATCTAAAGTAAAGATCCAAAGGATATGAATCGAAGAAATAAAAAAAATTGACGTGAGAAGAAGTGGTGAAATTCATCTGTGAAGCTCCCAATAAAACTTTTTTGATACACAAAGTGGCTCTATTATTTGGTGTATTTGGTGGGTGCCGAGACCAAGAGCTAGATAATATGTTGGTTGAACATATAGAGGATAGAGGATTCAAAGTAATAGTTAATATTCCCGAACAAAGACCAACAAAGAGCGTGTCTTTACAATTATTGATGAGAAGGAGATGGGCGGTTTAAAGCTAGTGAGAATTTATTGGTCTTTACGCCCGACAAACTGTAACATCAATAGATTATTTTTGTGTTACTGTAACGGTCGTTATTTGTTACAGCAAGTTGGGAAGAACATCATGGGCCAGATTCCTTCTATATTGCAAAATACTTGGGTTTAGGCGAAGCGGACAAATATACTGGTCATTGTTTGCGCAGAACCTCTGCAACTTTGTAAGCGGACGCGTGGGAAACATGACCACATGGAAAAGACATGGTGGTTGGAAAAGTTTATCTGTGATTGAGGGATATTTGAAAGACAGTATGTTCTCTAAAAACATAATTTTGAAATTGATAGCTGAAGTACTCACGAGACTATCAACATTAAAAAACGATCAATCATCATAAATCATCATATCTGTTAGTGAAAATTATGAAATAATAGAAAACACTGACTTATCAAAAACCTGGTAAATTTGTTTTACAGGTCTTTTCATAACTGTTTATTTAATATAAATGATAAATAAGTTTTTTTGTTAATAAAAAGTTGTTACTTGATTTTTCCTATTTATTTATTCTAATGCCCGATGGCATTAGAAACTTCTTTAATACCCTAGGGTATAATGTACCATTTAAAGTGTGTTGTAACTATGGTGTTATAAAGTACTAATATTCTTTTGGTGTTTTAGTTTATTTTAAAATGTTTCTGTCGATAAAAAATTTAATAGTGTTAGAAATAAATTATAAAATAATGTTCAACTTGGCTTAAGAACCAAACTAAATATAAATTCTATTCTTGAATAATTAACTTTTTGCGTAAAAATAACATACTTCCAATTTAACAATGACTTTTATAAACAAACTTCTGGCATGACCATGGGTTCACTTTTATCACCATTATTAAGTAATATTTTTATGGAAACATTTAGAATCCAATTTTGTACAAAATTATCATTATCAACATTTATTTTGGTGGAGATATATAGATGAAATTTTTTGTATTTATCAACATGACGAACATTGTTTAAATAATTTTTTAATACACGTTGAAACACAAGAACCCACTACTCATTTCACTTTAAAAAAAGAACCAAACTCACAACTTTCTTTTTTTAATATTCTAATAAAAAAGATGTAAATAATTTTAAAACGAAAATTTACAAAAAACCTACACATACAAACAAATACTTAAATTTTAACTCTAATCACTAAATAATGGTAAAAAAAGAAGTTGTAAATAGTCTTTTTAATAGAATAAAAAATACCTTGATTTGTTAAAAACAAAGAAAACAAAAAATAATTTTTAAAAGATTTTTAAGTTCAAAATAATTATCCTCTTAATTTTATAAACAAATGCTTTCTAAATATTTAACAACCAAATTGAAGACAAAATCAAAATAGACCTATAACAAATTCATTTTTACCATATGTTTTTAGCTTATCAAATAAAATTAAACGAACAGATAATAAATTTAATACTTGTACTATCTTTAAAACACAAAATACTATTAAATCTCAAGTAACAAAAACAAAACCATACAATACAGGGTGTCCCAAAAGTAATGGGACACAGAGCAACAGCAGATTCCTTAGGTCAAAATAATGCAATTTACGTAAACTTGCCTTATCCGAAAGTTAATAATAACAAAGATACAGGGTGTTAAACTTTTAATTTTGCTTTCGTTTTTTCTTAATAATTCTTTAACCAAATGACCTAGCGATACAAAATTTGGGATCTGGGGGTTTTTTGAGGCGAGAAATTTAAATTCGTCCACGCTTTTGATGTTGCTACTAGAGGCGCCACTCGGCCTACCTCACTTGTTTTAAATGTTGTAACTTTTTTTAGGCTTAGAATATTGACCTGTTTATTAAAAAATAAGTTACTATAAATCCATTTGCATCAAAAATGTATACTTTATTTAAGTCTCTAGGAGCAGCCGTTCTCGAGATAAATGCAGTTTAAATGATCTTGCAATTTTTTATGGAAAATAAATTTTATCCAATTGTTTTTAAACTTTGCATAGTGATAGTTCGAAACATGCTAATCAAAAGTCTTCCAGGGCACAAAACTCGAAAACGGCTCCAACCCCCCCAAAATCACCCTCAAAAGTCCCCAAATCCCCAGTGACATTTGAGGGTGATTTTGGGGGAGTTGGAGGCGTTTTCGGGTTTTGTGCCCTGAAAGACCTTTGATCAGCGTGTTTAAAACTATCACTATGCAAAGTTTGAAAACAATTGGATAAAATTTATTTTCCATAAAAAAATTGCAAGATCCTTTAAAGTGCGTTTATCTCGAGAACGGCTGCTCCTAGAGACTTATATAAAGTATATATTTTTGATGCAAATGAATTTATAGTAACTTATTTTTTAATAAACAGGTCAATATTCTAAGCCTAAAAAAAGTTACGACATTTAAAACAAGTGGGGTAGGCCGTAGCTGGCGCTCTCTAGTAGCAACATTAAAAGCGTGGATGATTTAAATTTCTCGCCTCAGGAAACCTCCAGATCCCAAATTTTTACCGCTAGGTCATTTGGTTAAAGAATTATTAAAAAAAACGAAAGCAAAATTAAAAGTTTAACACCCTGTATCTTTGTTATTATTAACTTTCGGATAAGGCAAGTTTACGTATATTGCATTATTTTGACCCAAGGAATCTGCTGTTGGTCTGTGTCCCATTACTTTTGGGACACCCTGTATAAACAAAAATACAAAAATGTTATTTATTGAATCCCTTATAAATGTAACAAATTTTATATAGCTGAAACTTCCAGACCATTAGGAAAACCCATTAGAGAACCTAGAACATACATTAAAAATACAGAATTCCACAAATCAAAGATCTGTCAACACACATTTGATAACAACCACATAATAAACTGAAATACTTCTAGCATTTTAGCAAGAAACTTGTTCAAAATACCGTAAAATAAGGGAAAGTGTATTTATTTTATTAAATAACGATAAGTATGTAGCATCAATATCTGCTAATTTAAATAATAAATGGTTACCTACTCGTATGCTTGATGCTAAAGTAAATTCAGGTAAATTTAAAATCAATTAACACACAATACCACCTTTTTTGTCTTTTTGAATTATAAATATACCAGTCAAATAAACTTATGTCATTTATGACAAAACTTCAAAAAAAGTATAAAGCTTTTGAGATTTAAAAGCAAAATTTTATAAAATTTAGTTTAATTTTTTCTTTTAATTTTATCTTGACAACGAGACTTGCCACCGAAACGTGGATTAGCATTTTTGAGGTTGGGTTTTTTGGGAGGTTTTTCTTTCTTTTTTGTTGCAAGCGATCTGCAAGTTCATAGGGGTCAATGGGGCTAAGCAGGTTCGGCTATACACCGGGACCTGGGTCGAAGTTGTCCCATTTTCTAAAAAAATTCAAGGCGAGTACTTCCAAGGAAAACATATCAGAACTAATATCCTTTTAGGACAAAAAATATTAATTTTACTTAGAGTCACTCTTAATTTAGTCTAATCGATTTTTGAAAGTATTTTTTAGGATTCTAGGTAGTAAAACACAAAATACCTATTTTACATTTTTTTTGACATTGACCCTGTGCTTAAATTACCTTCTTAAAATTTTGATACGCCGTAGTCCCAGCCGGCATGAAAATAATTTAAATATGTCAAGTCTCTCCAGTTATTATAACATAATTCAGCAGTCTCTCTGGACCCGGTGCCTAACCCACCCTCCAGGGCAGTCGTTTTCACGGCGTATTTTACGCCAGTTAGAAATGACGTTTTCTCTTAGATACAATTCCCCGGGATGCTTATGAATTCGTACATATGCTGAAATTATTTCTGGGACTAATTCTCTGATGGTGAATTTAAAGGAAGTCATTTATTTAGTTGACAAAGGAATGCATAAAGGAAGGATAAAACCGAGTTTTATCTTTAGTGATGTATGTGATTAAATAAAGTAATTTATAGTGTGCGATTTAAAGGTTTACAGCAAAAAATTAAAGTAAAGATCGACTCCTTAGACTTTTAAAAAGTATATTTGGGTACGATTTTATTATAATTAGGTATTTATTTCAGTGTTTGAAAGCCGTAAAGTAACCCTTTATGTACTAATTAACACTTTTTTATGATATTTAAAACTACATTAAAACTATTTTTTATATCCTACTCGAATATTATTATTTCATAATACCATAGTTACCTAACACATTAATTGGTATATAATGGCATTACAGAAGTTTCTAATGCCCTAGGAATTAAGATAAATAAAAAGGAAAAATCAAAGTAACAACTTTTTATTAACAAAAAAACTTATTTTTTTATTTATATTAAATGAATAGTTATAAAAAATCCCAGTTAAAATAAATTTACCGGCTTTTGATAAGGCAATGTTTTGTATTATTTCGTGATTTTCAGTAACAGAAATTGGCGATGATTGAACGTTTTTTAATGTTAGTGGTTTCGTTAATAGTACTTCATCTATCAGTTTAAAAATTTTGTCGAATATTTGTCCGCATTGCTTGAACCCAGGTATTTTGCAATAATGAATAATGAAAGGAATCTTGCCTACAGTGTTCTTCCCAACCGGCTGTGACAAACAACGACCGTTACGGTAACACGTAAGAATCTATTAATGTTGCAGTTTGTCGGGCGTAACGACCAATAAGTTCTCAATAGCTTTAAACAACCCATCTCCTTCTCATCAATAATTGTAAAGACACGTTTTTTGTCGGTCTTTGTTTCAGAAATATTAACTATTACTACAGATCCTTAATCCTCTATATGTTCAACTAACATATTCACTAGCTCTTGGCGGCGGCACCCATCAACTTAAATACACCTAATAACAAAACAACTTTGGACATTAAAAAAGTTTCATTGGGAGATTCACAGATGAATTTCAGTACTTCTTTTCTATATTTCGTCTATATTTTACTTAACTATTAATGACTTATTTAGCTTTAAAAATTTTGTTCTTAGGAAATTAGGAGTGAATGTTCCAGATTATAATTGATATACATAATTAGTATTTTAGTATAACTTACAAATGCAGCTGTGGGACGGAAACTAGTTGGTACCGTCCCTACCACTGGACTGACAACAACAGCGATTAAAGACATAATTTAAGAATACTTCCATCGGCTGTTTAAAGGAAAATGGGATGATACTACGAACTGCAACTTGGCAAAAATAATGCTGAGCTATTCAGACAAGTCAATAGCGAAAAAAAACCTTATGATGTCCAGAAGGAACCTCCGAACACTAACGGGTGTTTTAACTGGTCACTGCGGGCTACAAGGACACCTATTTAAAATGGGTCTAACGGGCACAGGATTATGAAGAGGCTGTGAACAAGAAGATGAGACCGTCGAACACATTCTTTGCGATTGTCCCGCCCTCACATTTGAACGGAACTGTATGCTGGGCACGAACTGGCCATTACTGGCCGAAATTAGGGAGATCCCACATAAAGACGTCGTCAACTACTTCAAGTCAATAGGTTGGGCGACCCAGTAAATCTCCCGCCCTCAAGAGAAAGCTCAAAGGACCTTCTAAGTGTCTAGGTCAATTTTTGAAAATATCTAGGTAGCACCGTCTCGTTGATAATTTTTACAATAATATTTGTCATCCAATCTCCAAAGCTTTTATCATTTGTATCATAGGCGTCTTCTTTGAGATAATATTATCCAAGACTTTGGCAGCATTCACAGCAGTTCCATCCGGAATCAATGAAAAATCCATTATTTTATATGAATTTTAGTTTCGACTTTGACACAGCACAACAATGTACAGTACGTATTACCTTTGTTTATTTAGCAGCTAGGTAGGTAAAAAACCTTTTGTGATTTTAATTTTTCTTTTAATTTAATTTGGAATTATCTGAAGTAGGACATAAAATATTATATGTACCACGGGCATTACTTTATGTCTTTAACCTCAGGCAACTTACAAACCCTCAGCCCAAAGGCCCTCAGCTTTGTGAGATTGCTGCCCTCGAAGGCACAAACATCTTCATAATACCCTAAATACATAAATAACTATTTTGCATCTTTATTATTTACATACACAATATTACACGAAAATTATTATACCTCATTATTATTTTTAATAGTAACTATAAATATTTATAACGAATTAGAGTTTTTTGATATAATATCCACATTTTTGTCATATTTTTTTCATTCTAGTATTATTGATATCAATGCCTAATACTGACAACAGCTGGTTTGGTATACAGGGGTTTGAGAATATACCAAAACAAAACTCAAGGGTTATAAGGAACCTTTTTTTAATGTAGTTTGCCTTTACAAGAAAGTGCTGGTTCCACATTTAAGGGTCCAGAAGTCGCTAACATGTTTGGGGACCATTTTGCACTAAATTGATTTTACATGTGAGAAATTTGTTGGTGACATCTTTCTTCGTGTTAAGACAGCACCTAAAGTGTCAGGAAAGAATGCAAAATAGGACTAAAGAAAATGCAGTTTAAATGACATGTTGCCATCTAAGGTCTTGTTGAATTGGATAAGTTCTGTGTAGAGGTGTAGATTTCCTCCTACTCGTACCTATGGATAAATACTTAATCATACCAAACCAATTATGGTACTATTATTTCCCATACATTCTAAATTAATTACCTGTAGCAAAATTTTAACACAAGTTGGTCAATTTTTTTAATGCGGTTTATTTTTAATAACTCCTTCACCTTCATCCCCCTAAACTTTATCTATTTTCGACGCCTCCGTAATATAGTGCCACTGACACTTGCAGGAAACGTTGACGAGGGTCGAATCTGGAATATTAGGGTGGTTGAGAATAATTCAACGTTCGATTCATCAAATAATTAAAACGTCTAACTTTAAGTCTCGAGTAATCAGCTATTTTAAATGAAATAATTTTATAAATATAAAAATAATAAATTAATCATTAAACTTGTAATTTTTTTAAATTATGTTCTGTTTTTTTTACATTCAACGTAATATTTTTTATAATTATATTTCAATATCTTATTTGTGTCTCACTTTTATAAAATAGAAAAATAAGTTATTAAAAGCTTGAGAATTTTCTAAATATTAGGCATAATAACTTTCTAATGGGGCTCTAATTATTAAAAGTACATTTTTATTGTTTTGTGTTATATAAGTTTTCGTATACAATATATAAGAGAAAAAACTTCCTCTCAAAATATTTCGGTTGTATGAAAGTTTGTTGCTTGACATGACATTTTTTATAAAATTACTTGCCTAACGGCTCGTGGTTTTGTTGTAAAAGTCAATTACGAAATTGCCATAAAAGCAACAATTTTGAATAAAACGAGCAAAATATTTTGCCTGGAATTTTTTTTCTCGAATGATATCCGACAAGATAATTTTACACACTTCATTAATTATTTTGAGGTTTTCGATAGTTTTAGATGGTACTCAAAATCTAGTTAAAGATATGGTTTTAGCGTATTTGCGTTTAAATGTCCCGTTAACTTAATTAATTCGTGATTGCCAACGCCTTGCTTAGCTAGCAGCGGAGGATCGATAAGAATGATATGTTTTTTTGTATCAATTTCAATTCTTTTAGGTAAGGTTTTAATCCTCTTAGGCAGAGTGTTTATTCCTTATGGATTATTTTTGAACCAACATCCCTTTTGCCAATATGGATGAACTGTAAGAAATAGTCTGTCTGGTAAAATATCTGATACTCTTTTTTCTATTAATTTTATAAATAATCTTACATGGCATAAATCTTTGTTTGTAAAATTTTTCACTAACCATTTGCTATTTACCAATCCTTTTGAACCGCTTTGAGCTGTTTTGGAAAATAGACTGTTATAATCAATTCATCCAGAGAATTCTTCCGTGATATCAAATTCCTTTTGGAAATATTGAAATTTGCAGTTTCGACTTTATTGTCCCTCCAAGCCAGTTCAAAAGAGAACAGTAATCAATCAAGATTTTCTTCATCGTAACTTTTGATTATTTTCATTACGTCTTTGGTAGATTATATATATTATTTATATATATATATATATATATATATATATATATATATATATATATATATATATATATATATATATATATATATATATATATATAAATATATGTATAAATTATCTGTAGTAGTACCTTACTCATTAAAAATTAAAAAGAATTACTGTTGCACAATTTTTTCTTGATAGGTTTAAAGTTTACATTTATTTACTTTTTTTAATTTAAACGGCGGAAATTGAGATGCTACATGATTGTAAATAAAATAGTTTGAGCTTTCTGTTGTTACAAAATTCGTGCCATTTTTTACAGTTATTAACAAACTGACATACTTTTATTAAAAGCAATAAATGAGTTGTCCCAATTTTTAATGCACAGCAGTTTATTATGCCACTAAAATTTGTTTTAATTAAAACGCATCTTTATGCAAAGTTATTAATAAAAAACCTAACTATCATTAAGTAAAATGTTAGTAAGATAAGGTTATTTTTAGAAAAGTCATTCATAGACAATTTGCCGATAACCAGCAACTCTAGCGTATGTTCCAAAAGATCCTACTGGGCCCAACCACGACAACGACGTGTGAACACAGCGGTGGGATCCATAGCTAAGCTTATATCCCTTTATGAAGTGAAAAGATTGTTAATTTCTAGCCATTTTAGCTATTAAAATTTGAAAAAAATACTAAATTGTAAATTACTTTTTATTAATTGAATTTTTGACCATAATTTATAAGAATATAAACAAAAGATTACAATCACCCCTGAAGATTTACCTTTGCCCACCGACCAAAGCCGTTTTTATCTCTAAAATTTATATCGTTATTGCCTTTTCAACATTGTGCAGTTATGCCATCACTACTTCTTGCCAACACTTAAAACAAGATACTTATCTGAATCAGACTGTTATTTGCGACAAATTCTTTTGGAGGGGACACGGTCCTTATCTAATCCTCATCGCCATTATTCTTCTTCATCAATTTTCGAAAGGCGAGATAAAAACCCGACACTGCTGCACTGGTTTTAGAGCCAAGAAGACTAAAGCGCCGTTGACGATAATGCCACGGAGTGTAGGTCCTTATCTCGAACGAAGGGCATGTAAAAACGTTTAGCTAAGTCAGCCTGCTTCGTTGGAAAAGCGGAGTTGACTAATGCACTTTTATAGACTTGAAATATTGGACCGGGTATTGCATCTTGGGAAGATACATGGAAAGTTCCATACAGATTTGCAAGTGTCTAAATATTGGATACTTTAAAAAATTTAAAAATAAAGGTATACTATATTATATTACGGACCATTTTTTTAAAAGGGATGTTTGAAAAGAAAACGTAAACCTTTAAGCAGTGCTTTTTTATCATTAAGTTTTTGTTAACACGACTTTGGAAATGCTATGGTAAAAGAGTGGTAATAAAAACGGTTTTTAATTAATTGAAATTACTAGAAACATTGGAATTAAATAAAATTTTCCACCATTTAAATTTATATAGAATTTATTGACATAAAAAAAAAGTGGAAAATCTTCAAGGCATAAAAAAACAACACGTAAAAATTTTTACGTACGTACGTATTATTTACAAATTTATATAAACTTTTTGTATAGGTCACCTTTTAAATAAAAATTAAGTACTCCTCCTTCATGTCGCTAATCCAAACCTTTATTTTAAAAACGTCACTTTATTATATTTTGTATTTAAAAAAATATATATCAAATGTTACTTGCCAGTGTGTCAGACTGCACGAAGTTTAACATTTTTCTTTCTTCTTAAATTGTGTTATATGAATTACTGTATGATTTAAAAAATTCTGTAATGTAGTGCATTATATCAAAGGCGATAAATGTTTCTAGTCCAACTAAAAATATATCGGTTTATATTTTTTTAATTTTACAAAAAATAAATATCTTTTTTTTATCTATTTTTTTAATCTTTTTAACAACATTTTTTAAATTTGGCGATGCATGTGCTGGTAAAATTTATTTAAACAACACAAAAATCTAATAGATTATTTTAAACATTTATTACATTAAAATTTTTACAATAGAAAAAAAAAAGTTCGCCGAGCATGCTTTTTAATTTTTGCTTTTTGTCCAAAACCGGGCCCACAATTATAAAGTATATTTTTGCATTTGTTATATTTCATAACTCCTTAAAATTTTCCCTTTCCCACTCTTCGTCTGTACACACCGAATTTTCACAACCCCATGTCTCAATGTAGTAACCCCCATCAACCTTATTTGATATAATAAATTAACTTAACTTATTAACTTTAAAAGTTGCTTAATAAATTTTTCCTCTACGTGATGTATATTCATCGGGCATCCAAAGTGAATGTTTCGCGATTTCAAAATTTTTCCCAAAAAATAATTTGGTTATTAATATAGGCGCTTTAAAAATTATTAAAAAAAGGGGTTTTTTTAAAATCATTTTGCCATTGCTTAATAAAAATTCTTTTTAAAAAACAAGATAAAAATATTATAAACAGCCTGTAAAATACAATGTTTAACGAAAAACTATAAAAAAACGTTATTATTTATATAATGAAGTTACTTTTGATAAATGTTTAATAAAAAAATTAACAACTAAAAGTTATTAATTATTTATTAGACTAAAAGGTAAATATCAAATAGAAAAAAAAGTCTTTTATTGGTCCAACTTTGAAAAATAAACGCAAACAATAATGAATTTTTTTATATATCAGACCAAAATTCTAAATACTAGCTGCAGTTTTACCTGATCATCCACGTTATGTGAACTTGGCAAACAGGACCAAAATTTTTTGCTTTCAAGGGAGGTATATGCATAGTAGCTCACATCAATTGCTTCTTCAAAAGACTGATTTAATCTGTTTTAATTTTGGAAGAGCGACGCCCTTTAAAGAAATACATCCTTTTTGGAAAGGTTTAAAATTTCGGCAGGGAAACTATAACCTCGTTTAATTTTTGAAACTTAATCAATTTTTTAGGATCCTTGAAACCGGATTCCCGCTATTTTTTCCATTTTTTGCCTATTTGACCATGATTTACATCAGCTTTAAAAAATGTAAGGCCAAAATATTTAAAAGTTATGGTTTCTTCCCCAACTAACATTAAAACAAAACTAGAAAAAGGGGCGAAAAAAAACCAATTTTTTTTGGGCCGTACAATTATTAGCCCAAAAAATGAACTTTGTTTTTGTATTTAGCCTAATTAGAGCGTTGTAGTATGGAACACAAAAAATCGGACCATTTCTTCCCTTGATGGCCTTTTGTGCCACAAGATGCATTTATTCTGACCTTTAGGTTTTAAATTTTTGAAGTTTCATGAAAACTGGAGTTTAAAAAAAAGAATTCTTTATGGTCATTTTAGGCAACAGCAATGTCTTTACATGTTAAAGCGTAAAGTTCCCAATCATCATCCCATAATTTTGTGGTGTCTCCAGCATAACATTTTCTTCGTAAAAACCTTTTCTTTGAAGATTGTATTAATCACAGACGAACATGATTCAGTATTATTTATGTCATTTGAAGATAAATTTAGATCGGATTTATCGCTTTTCTGTTTCTGCAGAATTACAAGTACTTCCAGTTTCATCTGGCTTGTTATTTAATACTGGACATTAACTGGGAGTGTTCCTTTAGATAAAAGGCACATTCCCCTCTGTGTGGGAGCTGTAAATCCAATACTTTCTTTCTCGAAAATTTTTCGGTAATTCTTAACACGGTTTTATTTTAAAACAAAATCCTTTAATTTATTGTCAAACCAGATGGTAAATACCTTCTGGCGGAGCGTGCTTATATTGTAATGGGATATTTGCGGGTGGGAAAATTTTATTTTTTTTAAAATTTGCATAATTGACTTCGAAATATTTTTTTTTTGATCTCCCCCTTTCTTTCCTCTTTTTTTTTTGTAGACAAGGCATATCATTTATTGTTCTTGTAATAAAATTTTTTATGGAACCATCAGTTTTAAAGCCAAGTTTTTTGGATAAACATTGTTTTACATACTGACAGCATTTTTTTAAGAGCCGAAAGTACCCCTCTTGGGGGCATTTTTTTCCCAAAATTGCTGGAACTATAATTGACTCCTTAAAAAGATAACTGGTTTTTTGGGTGTAGGTTTCAATTTTTTCCCAAAATTTGGGGTAATTTTTTTAAAAAAAAGGGCAATTATAAGAGAAGTGAATCTTTTGTTTGTTTCTGCGTTAACTTTTCAGTATTTGACATATCTTTTTACTATAAACTTGTTAAAAAAAATTTTTTTTCCCCAATCAAGTCCTTTAAAGTAAATAAATATTTTTTTTTTATCATCCCCGGCAAAAAAATTTTTTTTCCCTTTTTTTTCATACAAAAAGGAAAAGTTTTGGGGTTTCCTTTTTTTTTTTTTTTTGAATCTTTTCCCCAAATTTTTTAATTTTTTTTTTGTTTTCCCCTTTTTTCTTCTCCCCAAACTGACTTCTTTGTAAGTTGGGTTGGTTCCTTGTCCCCCTCGATTGATTTTTTGGGGGAAAATTTTTTTTAAAATAATTAAAAAAAATAATAAAAATTTTTTCGATACATCCGTTTTTATTATTTATTCGGGCGATTAGAAGTCATCCTCCTCCTTTTTAAAATTTAGCCCCAAATAAATAAACGCCCGCTTCCCCTTTTTACTTTGAAAAAAGTAAATCTAGTTAACCCCCTCTTTAAACTGCCGAGAACACCAAAAATATTGTTTTAAATTAGACGTACTACTCAATTCTTATAAATATTTTTGTAGTACGTTTTTTTTCCCGAAATTGCCAGGTTGTTTTTTTGTTTTTTGATTGTTTTTAAATCCAATAGAAGTTACTAATTTTTGGTTTTTTAAAAATTAAAAATTTTAAAAATTTAAAATTTCTCTATTTACTAGGGTTTTTTGTTCGTAAATTTAAAGTATAAAAACACTACATAAAATTTTTTTAATTTTTTTTGGGAAATTTAAAAAAAATATTTTTTTGATATGAGTTACTAAATTTTTTTTTTGTATTTTTATTTGACTATTTAAAATTTGATAAAAAGATAAAAGTAACTCGACAATTTTAAAAAAGATATTTTAAATAAAAATTTCCCTTCTAAAAAATTGATCACAATATCTTTGTAAAAAATGATCAGGAAAAAATTTAAAAATAGCCAGCGGTAGAGCTCAGTCTAATGATCTCAAATAATTTTTAAAAAGACAAAAAAAATGGGAAGTCGGGGTTTTTTGATTGTAGGGCAACTTCTGACAACGTAACCTTTCAAAACTGATGTTTCGGGACGCTTTTCAAAAAAGTTGCAAATTTTACCATAAGAAAAAAACCCAGTCGATATTTATTTGATTTTTTTTAAAACCAGTTGCATTTCTTTTTTCTTCCGGGTCAAAGCATTAAATTTTTTAAACTGTCGAGGCGTGAAACTTGTTTATATACATAAGGAAACTCCCCGGCGCAAAAAAATTTCCCACAATTATTTAAAACATTTT